>WBZZ01006790.1:27500-42500 GCA_019918135.1 Paulinella micropora | reverse complement strand
ACTAGTGGCTGCTGGCCTTGGACTGGACGACCTCCGCGGAGGTGCACTGCATGTCGCAAAGGCATTGCTATCGAACCCGAAGATGTGAAGCAGTACATCCTACGTCACTTTGACGTGGAAGCGTCTCTGGCTGCTGTTTTGTCCCACCCAGGTCTGGTGTTCCTTCGCAATTGTTTCTGCAATTCCCAATTATTTTTGTGATTCGCAATTATTTTTGTGATTCGCAATTATTTTTGTGATTCGCAATTATTTTTGTGATTCGCAATTATTTTTGCGATTCGCTATGGTACTTGCGATTCGCAAATGTGTCTGCGCATCGCAACTATGTGTGCGAATCGCAATCTGTGTGGTGATGTGCGCAGATGCGAGAACGTTTGTTCCTACCAATGGTCCGCCGCACGTTCCGCACGAGTTAAAAGACAGTCCAGCGTGGAGAGAGTTCGTACGGCGACCTGACGTCTTGACGTTGGGTTTATTTTTTGATGGCGTACCGTGCTTCAGGCTAACTAACACCGCCTACTCCGTGCACCTGGTAACATTGGAAGTAATGAATCTTCCATTTTTCTTGCGTTCGGATCCACGCTTTCAAATTTTCACCGACATCATTCCAGGGCCCTCCAAGCCCAAAGTATTGAAGAAGTGGCTGATCCCTCTTCTGGAAGACCTGCAAGGTGGGGCGTACAATCTCTTGTTTACTGCCGCCGACTACATTGCGCAAGTGCAGCTGCTCTGCCATAAGCAGCTGGGCTACCACGGCTGCTGCAAGTGCGAAATGACAGCGGTCAAAGTGGAGGATTTCTACGACTGGCGCTCATTGCCCAACGCCGACCCGGCGCCCTTAAAAGACGGAGCCAAAGCTATCAGGTACGGGAACAACGCGCTTATATCATACACGAAGGAGTACAAGGGATTTCGGGATGTTCCTATTTTTGCACATGTTCAGGAAGACTGCATTGTGCAATCAGTGGAAGATGCACTTCACCTGGTGGAGGGATGTATATACCTGCATTTGTTTCGCCTTCTGAAGGGTGAGAAAAGCGTGGAGAGACCTGGAAGGGGAGCAATGTGGCAGCGGTGGTTAGAAGAACTGGAGTCCTGGAAGTTGAGGAGGAAGAAGCAAGACATCCTGGATCAGCGTTGGAAGCTTTTTTGCGCTGCCACGGGTAGACATGGTGGTGCAACACCCTGTGCCAAGGGAGGGGATATGAAAGGAGAGCAGTGGTGATCTTCCTATCTCTCTATCTCTCTCCCTTGCAATAAATATTTTGATTCGAAAGACACATTTGCGATTCGCAAGCATAGTTGTGATTCGCAACTACTGTTGCGACTCGCAATTATTGTTGCGAAGTACAAAGTATTTTCGAACTATATCTTTTTTGCAATTCACCAACATCGGGTTGTTTTGTACACAACAGAACCACATATTTCCTTTTGTCTGTTACTATTTTCACTGTAGGTACGTTTTCGCATCACAGTGCGGTGAATGGATATTTGATGGGATGCTCGAAGGGCAAAAAAAGGAATATGTGGTTCTGTTGTGTACTTTCTTTCGCCTGATGGCTGCTCCCGTAGTCAACCCTGCCCTGGTGACCACCTTGACCCAGCTGGAGAGAAACTTCGAAACCCTGCACAGGCAGCTCATGTCCGGGCCTGTGTCGTCCCCGCTGCAGTTCCATCGACTCAGTTATATGGTACAGTGCCTCAAAAAGTTTGGTCCAGTGTTTATCTACTGGACCTTCCGCTCTGAAAGAACTATGGGACAAGCGGTCAAGAGGTTGAACCGACGAAGCGATGTGGAAGACTGCTTGCAAGGAGTGGTGATGAAAGGTCTGTTGGCGCGCCACATCTTGGGTACCATAACCATGGTACAGAATGTCCTTATTCAAATCCAAGCTACCCGCTCTGGCCGTATCCGTGCGGACGCGGGCGATGTCGAGGATAAAGCACCTTCTAGCCACCGAGAGAAGCATATGTCACGCTTGGCTGCAGCTATGATGTTGCGTAGAGAAAGGCGAGGATGCCGACTAAATTTGGTGAAGTTTCCCAACGGCACCCCTCTAACATTTGCTTCCAAACGACGTCTGGAACCAATGGAGATTGAGCAGATCAGGTACCCAACGTACAAGCTTCGTTACTTGTTGCTTCCCATGTTGAACCGTCCAGATTGACCATCTACATTGGAAGCATCTATAATTTTTTGCAAACACAAGAAACTGCTGTGATTCGCAAATAATTTTGATGTTCACAATTAACATTTGGAATCGCAAGTGATTGCGATTCCCATGTGCAGAAGAGCATACTAATAGCGTTCCTGAATAAGTGAAACATATATTTCGCATCATTTTTTAACAGCGTTGAGCCATGTGCTCGTAACTGAGATGATGTGAAATTTATGTTTGTTTTTTTGCCCTCTTTGTTCTTGTTTGGTTTTGCAACGCTAGACCATTGCTACAAGCATGTGAAAAACCGTGGTTGCCACAAGAGGAGGAGACGTGGGCAGGCGATGTCTTTACACAATTTGTTTGCCGTGGTCGACGTTTTGTTTGTGAACTTGATCTCTCACCACGGAAGAAACAGGATATATATGCTAGTTTTGTTCAGTTGGAGAATAAGCAATACTGTCTGGTGCACTACGGGTTGCAACTTGAGGTGCCCGAAGGTGTGGTGCCCAGGTTTCTACACGTTACGCTGTTCAACACCAAGCAGAAAGGAGTTGTGGGTGTCAGCGCTACTCTTGTTGAACCGACAGCGCCAATAAGGCAGATGTGGATCAGAATGGATCAGATCCACTCCTCCGTTCTGGCGTGCAAGAAACCTGTCGGAAAAAGTGCTGAACTGCATGCAACCATCCGCGTTGCAGTTCCAGTCTTGATCCATTTATAAATAAACTTTGAAATATATTAATATCTACATGTAGATACCGGAAAAGTCTTTGATAAATTTTAATGAGACAGTGAAAATATTACTTATTAATGGTTGTTGTACTTGATTGCAGCAAACATGTTTCGCATAGTCAAAATGATTGCGATTTGAAAAGCCTGTCTGCAATTCGCAAAATTTGTCTGCGATCCGCAAACTTATTTGTGAATCGCAAATAATTCTGCGATTCGCAAATAATTCTGCGATTAATAACTTATTTTGAGAAACAACAACCTATTGCGATTAGCAACTTCTTGCTAAACGCGAATGTATTATGTCTGCGATTCGCAAAACACTTCTGCGATTCGCAAAATTATTTGCGATTCGCAAATAATTCTGCGAATAAGAACTTATTTTGAGGAACAACAACCTGCTAAACGCACATGTATTATGTCTGCGATTCGCAAAACACGTCTGCGATTCGCAAAATTATTTGCGATTCAGAAGTAATTTTGCGAATAACAACTTATTTTGAGGAACGCAACATTTTTATTTGCGAAACGCAAAAAAAATTGGCGAAACGCAGAACAAAAAGCTGCGAATCGCAAAATAAATGTTGCGAATCGCAAAATAAACGTTGCGAATCGCAAATAAATCTATCATTCGCAAAATATTCTGCGATGCGCAACTTATTTTGCGACCCCGGTCCCCGTAGTGTAGGTCCCAAATACTCCTGGTAGATGTCGTGGGCCGTCACGTTGGGATTGCACAACAGCGTGAGGGATGGTGTCGGTACCAATGGTAGATGAAGCAAATTTGTTTGCTTGTCCTTGATTGCCTTGAGTAGAACGTTCCTGTATTCGCCATAGTAGTTGGTGAATAAATCCTCTTTGAACTGCGTTGATTGCGTCCACGAGAGGTGCGTAGTGAGAGGAGTAGACTTCCCTTCCTCCACTTCCTTCAGAAACTTCTTTTCAGAAGGCAGAAGGCCATGGTAGACGCCCAGTATGGTAAAAGGGTCCACACATTTCCTCTTTTGCTCCCGAATACGTGACAGGGGATTGTCGTGGCGTGAGTTGGCGAACATTCCACGTCACCAGGGGTAGGCCAGGCAGCGATGGTACACTTCAATGTAGAGCACGATGAGCAGCAAAGAGGATGATCTTGCTGGGTGATAAGGGGGTGACCCTAACACAAACAAAACCAGACACATACTGTGTTGGTCGACTGCATAGAGTGTGAAAGGACAGAAATACGACACAAAAATGCAAAGACAGGTGAACGATCTGTCTCACATATGTGGTGTTTTTGATGACATTTGATCTTCCACGTTCGTTGAGTAGTATCTTCCTTGTAGGAGGTGCTTTCAAATCCATCTGTCGACAGAGCACACAAAACTCGTGTGTGCAGTTTCCACTTGAAAGGAAAATTCGAATTGTGAGTTTGGATACAACCCCAAGGGATAAATACACAACGAACTCTTATTAAAAGACTCTATGGCTGCAAACAGCCCTAACTCCTAAAGTAAGAGTAGGTGAAATACCAGTAAATAGCTGAGAGGTCACTTCGTTTATTTACGTTTATTTCTACTGGTTTGCAGACTTGGTTTGCAAGGTACGATCTTGGTTGAACGTAGATTGTGAGTAGCTGTTAGACGGCACTTGAAGTTAAATGTACAATGTACTTGAAGGTGGCTTCAAGTTCAAGTCATTGGTGTTCAAGTGGAAGTCCGAGATTTTCATTTGGGAAATCTCTCTAAGTCATTAATGTGAAAACCTAGATTGCCACTGCGGCAAAAATGATTTTTCGATTCTCGGAAGTTGACTGTGTTCCCCTTGAAAATTCACCGTAATTTGTGGTTTTCGGTATATCAAGGGAAAAAGGCAATAGAGAAGAAAAAAATTACGCTTGAATTGCTGTAAAAACTTTGATTAAATCGTTTGAAGTCATTCCTGGACGAAATCGAAAGCTAGTTAGTGAAGTCGAAACGTCGTGCAGAGGAGAATCTAACGGGCCGGTCAAAAACAGTAAAATGTCAACGGTAGTGGTTTTGGCCGGTCGTTAAAGTGCTCAGTCTGATAAACTATTGCAATATTCAGGCGGAGCTTCGAGACTCACTACGCCAAACATTCACATGTTCATGTGATGAATACAGGCTTGTCCACAATGACATATATCAATAAAGGAGGCGCCTCATAAATATATTCATACAAACTTATAAATTACATTTACATACACATTGTGGACATCACCCCCCGAATTATCCGGTAAAAACTTATTTATAGATTTCGTTCGGCCGGACACGTCTAAAATGCTAATTTGATCATGGAATTTTGGCAGCTTTTTGTCTTTGCGTCACTGAGCTAATATAACGAGACATCATTCTCTTTTTGAGGACTGTGTTTGGTTATATTACCAACTTACTCTTCCATTGAGCTATCGTTGGGGATAGTACATTTGGAGTCCATAGCTAAAGGCTGATTTCTTTTCTGATCTGTCGCACAGACATCAGATAAGCACAATTTTTTTTTCGCTGATCTGTCGCACAGACATCAGACGAAAACAAACACTCCAACTCATCCTCAAACGAAAAACTTACAAACAGGCAATCAATTTGTCACAAGCTGGCATAACCTTTAGCCCTTGTGCACATTTGGCCTCTGTGTGCTCTTCTACAAGACACCAGACCACACCTACTCCACTCCCTCTTGCTGCTTGCATAAAGCCAAGTAGGACAAGTGCGAAACAAACATCAAATAAACACACAGACAGAGGAGAAACGAGCATAGCACTCCCACTCTCTGTTCTGATCTATTTTCCCTCCATTTTCTCTGCAGAAACCGGAGGGAATTGCAATCTCTCACCCAAGAGCAAAACAATCGTCTCTCAGTCTTGCATATTCCTGGATAGGGGTCAAGAGAGGGTAAAGAACGTTATCAAAAGAAAGTTCCGTTTTGGAAGTCGACAGCTGGTCCATGGATGTTGAACGCATAAAGTTTGCCAAAAGCGTAGCCACTGCGGTCATCTTTCAAGATGAAAGGGTGCCTCACTTGCCAAATATTCAGCGTGTTGGCGCTGTCGCCAGACGCGGATGTGAAAACGTCGAATGCAGCCGAAGACGATGCGTTGATTAGGTAAATACCCGGTCACTCACGGACCTAATACCTTAGACGCCGGTTTGCTGAGAGACTCCGTTAGAAGCCACGATACCATCGACACGTTTAATCCGCACGTAGATAGCAGAACTGACAAACTCAAAGGTAATAACGAAACTTAAATAAAGTCCGCAAGACTATAATTATTACACAATGGTTATTGTCCAATCCTGAAATGCCAATATAGTCCGTTACGTCCGTTACCACTATTGACTAAAACTATATAGTCATTCGACTATACGAATAAATTACTTACCAGTCACAAAGCAATTGCTAATAGTAAACGTAGTTATCCTACCAACGCTTCCCCTTAGTTCTATGCCAATGAGTAAGTTATCAATTAATACATTTACAATTAATAACTATTACGATATGATAAATGGCCATCATTTCAAGTTATAAAATGAAATGATTGTTGAGTCACAAAACTGAATAATCGCCATTCTTTTCCAGTCCACCTGCATTTGCTTCTTTTCCGCGATGGCATCTCGATACAATTAAAACGTTAGCAGTAGGTCCTTGAAGTATGACCAGATCATTACGTAAACTGAATTATATCACTGATTCCTTGAGTCCAATATAATTAGTTAATTTTGCCATTCCGCCAATACAAAACTACTGCCGCCGAATTCCGCTCTGTCAGCTGATGTCCATCTCCCGCTCTTGCCGCGATCAACGACCGATGGTGGATAGTCCACACGCTTCGTTCTCGCGCTCGACTTCTACTTCAACGGGAACAACGCCAAAAGATGCCGCTCAACTACCTGCGCAAAACACTTCCTGCACACTTCAAAGAGAGAAAACTCACAAAAGAGCAACATGAGTTGGCTTTGCGTAAATTTGCGTATATTGCGTGAGTTTGCAGACTTGAGATGTAAAATTATGGATCAAGTGTTACCATAAATTTACTAACGAGATGGTACTTAGGAACATGTTTGGTTAGTACGTCTGCTATTTGTTTCTTAGTTCCTACCTTTAAAAACTTAATCTCATTGTCTCTCTGTGCATGATGAATGAAATGCAGTTCTAAGGGTAAGTGTTTAGTACGTAGTCCTGACATTCCCCTCTCTGCCGCTAAGATAGTCTGTTTATTATCTTCATAAAGCTCTATCGGCCCTTTCTGTGCTATACCTAACTCTTCTGTGATGTGTCTGATAGCCAATCCCTCTCGTATGCACTCTGCTGCTGCGAAAATTTCCGCATCATTAGAACTTAGTGCAATTCTAGTCTGTCGTTTCGATAACCAAGCTACCGGGTCTCCACCCCCAAGTACTATATAACCTGTACGTGACTTTCCGGTTTTCTTACAGACCTTATGCGCAGCATCTGGCCATAAAGTAATCTTGGGGTACGTCCTTGCTTCCTGCGACGATTTAGGCCCGTGAAATGCAATACCGCGATACGAATTTTTCAGATATCTGAAGATCCTACCTAGTAAAGCATAAGCAAGTCCTGGATTTACTGTTTGCATCACGTTAGCTGCATTCAGCGCTTGATCAGCATCTGGACGTGTCATCTTAGTTAGAAACAAAAGTTTACCTACCAAACTAGGAATTGAATGCTTTCTAAGAGCGCTTGTTTCTCCCATAGGTTCGGGCTCATGTTCTGCACTAGGAGTACTTACTGGTCTGACATCGGCATATCCTACATCCTTTAAAATCCGTTTCTGATACTTCTTCTGATGCAATAAAATGCGTCCTCCTTCCTGAACTATCTCTATTCCTTTGAACTCCTTAGCCACTCCCAAACGCTTAAGAGGATAAAACTTTTCTAGTTTACTAGCGAAACGGTCATACGCTTGTTCGTTAGGAGCTGAGAAAATAAGATCATCTGCATGGAAAATACCAATGATAGCATCTCTTATCGACTTATCTTTTTCAACGAACATACATAAATCAGAGTCTAGTAACCTGAATCCTAATTCCTCTAACTTAGGGGCTAAGATCTCATACCATGTCCTGCCAGCTTGCGGCGCGCCATACAGAGCTCCATCTACTCTGCATATCATGCCTTCATGCTCTTCACTGTCTATCCCATCGGGTGCATAAGCGTAAACAGGATCATGCATTCGTGCATTTAGATAAGCATTTTTGAACTCTATGCCGTATAGCTTATGTCCATCCCATGCTGCAAGCTTAGACAAAAAGAGTAATGAGCGATGCGCGGCGCAGGGTACGAACAATTGATCTGGGTTATAGCTAACTCCTGGCTCTAGCATATCTCCCCGTAAAGCTAACCTTGACTTAATGAACTTACGTCCCTTTTCGTCTAGTTTGACTTTATGTACCCAAGTTAGTCTCACTACTTTTACTCCTTTTTCTTTCGCTTCCTTAGGGCTTACCCACATGTAAGTGTTGAAAGACTTTAGAGCTTCAATCTCTTTATCCATTCCTGCTTTCAACTCTTTCGCAGTTAATCCCTCACTAACGATTGCCTTTGGTACCTTCAATGTCAGGTACAGTAACGCAGTGGTTTGATCCTCTGCGATACTTTCTGCGGACATCTCGGGATGCTCTAGTTCTCCGACGGGTCTTATCCTATCTATCCGATACTTTCTAATTTCGCTATCTAACATCCTTAAATTTTCTACTTGACCACTGTCAAAGACTACGAAGTGACTGGGCTTAGGCATCTTACGGACCTTAAGTCTCTCTCCCTTCTCGCATGGTTCTAAGACTTTTCCTTCTCTCTTAACTGATTGCCACTTGTCTCCATATTCTCCTTTGCCCATTCTTCTCCGAAAGCTACTCCCGGCACACTAACTCTCTCTCCTGTCAATGTAGCTGCTTTTACGGCTACCTTCTTTTCTGGAGGTGGTTGTGTAACTGGTGTCCAAACCTTAGCTTCTCGTTTCCCTCTCACTATGTTAGCTGATGTGACTTTGTCACTTTGCGCCCAAGTGAGGCCCTTTGTGGGCGCGTCTCCTCTACATACCTCCTACTAGGTTGGTCTGCTTCGGGGCTCTGCGCCTCTAACGATGTGACGGGTGTTGCCCCATCATCCTTGTCGTCAGCTAGTTCTACCTTTGACTCTGATGGGAGACCGGAATCTGGACGGTGACTGTCTTTTTCTTCCTGTATCTCCTCATGTTTGTCTAACTCCCCCTCATCTTTAAGTTCGGGTTATCTAACGGCTGTTCTAGCTGTACGGTGTCACTACTCTCCCCCTCAGATTCCTCGTCGTCCCATCTAACTTCTCTGGGTGGGTGAGCATCCTTACCAACTACATTGGGGTTAAATCGTACATTGCGCACGTTTGTGATGACTTTATATCCATCCCAAACTCTGTATAGTTCCTTAAATACATCGTATCCAAGTAACATTACGCGTTTTCCCCTATAGTTGCCTTTGCCTACCTGCTTTCCTATATGCATTACACCTAAACATCCTAATAATAATTAGGCTTAATTTGTCGGATAGCTGACCTGTAGCCCAGACATTGCTCAAAAGGTGAGGTTCCCTTCCTGGGTCCTGTCGTGGCTGGTAGAATGTTGTGCAAAGTTGTGGCTGTGTGTTCCATTTCCGCCCAAAACTGGGGTGGTAAGTTAGCCTCATATCGCATGGCCCGGGCTGGTCCGGCTGTGATGTCGTTGACCTTCTCAGCTATGGGGTTGCCATCTTTATCGTCTGGAGCACTAATCTTCCAAATGAATTGTAGGGGTTTTCACCACTCTATAATTTCAGTTGGGACATCGAACTCATTGTCGCAAGTGATCTGTCTAACTTTCTTCCCTGTCTGCCTTTCAAACCACGCTACCGCTTGCTTCAAACAGTCTACAAACTCGGTTTTGTAACGTAAATAATAATCTTTGATGTACCCTGAGTAATCATCTGTAACGAAAAATTTATAGTACTTACCGTGAATTGACATGACCGCCCAAGGTCCGGAAGTGTCTACATGTAAAATCTCACAAGGGTAACTTGCTCTCCTAATTCTATTAACCTTAAACCGGGGTAACACTTTAGCTTTCCCCATCATACAGGCTTCACAAAATCTAACACTATCCTCGCTTCCTGTCAATTTTCTACCAATGGCCTTGCCTAATGCATAGGTCTTTGGTAATGCTTTATGACCACTACACTGAGCATGCCAGGCATAAGTCTCCCCCTCACGATCACATCACTCTCTTTAGTACTTATGGGGTGTTTTAGGATTATTAGTTGCCCATTCTGGTGAATGACAGTATTACATCTGTGGTGATTGTGGTCCATGTTTCCAGTAGACATAATGTTGACTGGCACCCTGTTGTCTAACAACATAATATATCTTTCTTTACCAAAACTGGCTTGCCCGATCCATCTATTCTTGTCAACCTCGCTTCCCCCATGTTTTGCACTACACTCTCTCCGTTTCCAGTGACTAAGCTAACGGGTTCAATCTCTCGGACGTTGTGTAAGATGTGCGGTGTACATGCTATATCCCTTGACGATCCGCTGTCTTGAACTATCATCTTTTTCTTGCGTCCTACCGTCTCGCTATCGTCTAGCATGAGATTATGATCTTGCTCCTCTTCCTCCTCATTCTCTTTCTTTTGGGCTCTGTCCTTTCTTTCTCTCTCAAATCTCTCCTCATACATCCAATCAAGCTCTTCTCGCGCTTCGCAATACGATTTAAAGCTTATGGGAATTCCTGACCTCATCTCCTGAGAGGTTCTGGAGTGTTCTAGGTTTTCCGGATCAAACTCGTCATCCTCCTCTATATCTGAGTGTCAGTCTATCTCCCTTCTCTTCCTGTCAAACTCCTTCTTCCTCACTGCTGCCTGTTCTGGGCTGAAGAACTTGTATGCATCTCCTGAATGTAACTTCCGCAAAAGTGCGTTCAGTGTAACCCATCTCGCTTCTACCTCATGCCAAATCTTCATAAGGTGGGGCATCGATCGCACGATGAAAAGAGCAAATTGATTGTCGTGGTTCTTAGCCAAGTCGAGTGTTCCATAGTCTATTATTCCTAACAGTTCTGTGTAAAACTCGTTTTCTTTGCCGTCCGGGTCGTAACACAAACCCTCTTTCACTACTATCCTTTCTGCTCCCTTCGTCAACGCATATAGCAACCAAGCTATTTCCGTCTTCTCAGGTCTTGGATGTCCTTCGCTATATCTAAACTACCACTCCCACTTCGCTCTTTCCTTAGCTTTCGCACTTTGAGTGTTCTTAGCCGCTCGCTTCTCTATGACTGTCTCTTTTGTGATTGGTGGTGTGCCTGCTGCATGCTTTAGAAATACCTCGTTTACAGCCCAAAACACATCTGTCAACAGTCCATCTGCCTCGGCTACTCTCTCTCCTTCTTCCTTAAGTTTGTCATCATCACGACATCTCCTAGAGTCACAGACAGAGCAGACAAGCGACACAAACACACACGAAACAATGTGGGGAAGAGCAGTAAAAGAGACACAGGACACGGAAAAGTAATAAGCTTTGAAGGCTTTAAGAGAATAAGTGAACAGCTGAACAACCTGTGTATTTTGGACGATGATACGCACTGTCTCCTCCTCTATCCAAAGGAGACGGACCTTGTGGTAGTAGCGATGGGGGCCAAGACTTTCCCTCTCTCGTCCCTCCTACACGCTCCACAGGCTCAATACAAGAGTCTCACTTTCAGCTCTGGTCCCGCCGGTCCGTGCCTCCTTTCCTGGCATTATAGCATCATTCCGTGAATCTGTACTAACTCCTTTCTTACCGGGTTTTTCGACACTTTCCTTGTCTTTTCTCCGATATTTGCGGCACTTAGCGAGTTTTTCTTCACGGGTTTTGCAGTATCTTTTTGCGGGATTTGCTGTACACTCGCCCCCTTTCCCTCCCTCTCTGAGACTCAGTATGCTCATCATCTCACTCTCTGAAGGATAATCACGGGAAGGACGTGGGCGACGTGAAGGGTCTTGTGCTAGGTCAATGTCAGGGAATAGTGGGTCCTGACGGACATGATAACCACATAAGTCTGCATACACTAGCCTCTTTGCTGCCTCACCTGCCTTGCCCCAACTCCCCCCCCCCCCCCCCTGTCCAAACTTAACTCCACACTGTTCTCCCCTCCAGTTCAGCCCAGTACAGCGAGTGGTTAGTGGGCCTGTGGTGTGGCTCTTAGGAGTGGATGTAGCGGGTCGTGGTGTTTCGTTCTTTGTTTGTCTAGAGTTCTGAGGGGGTGTGGGTGTCGGTTTCTCACTTGCTTTCCGTTTCTCTTTCTCTTTAACTTGCGAGGGTTTTGGTTGCAATGGTGAAGGTTGCACACGTTGTGTGGCTTGTGAGGTCGTGAGGGCAAAAGTGGTTGTTGTAGAGGTGTCGGGGTGTTGAGCACTAGTGAGAGTGCGGTGTGGAGGGTTGTGGGGTCTGTCTCGGAGTGTGTTTCGAGCCAATGGAGCACTCGACAGTTCCCCCCCCCCCCCCCCCCCCCCCCCACGGGCTCTTGCGGGTTGATCTAAGGGTTTGTTCTCACTTTGCTCCTTTAGAGGCTCACTATCCTCCTCGCCCTCTTGCTCTGCTTCACGAGCAATAATGCTTTCCCCACTTTCTATGTTTCCCTCCATTACTTCTTCGCTACCCTCCATTATGACTAGCCCATACTCTTCTTCTTCTGAGCTGTCTTCCCCCTCAGACTTATCTCCTTCCTCCTCACCCTCCTCTCCTACCTCTCCCCTCATACGAGTGACTCCTTTGGCTCCTTTCTTTCTAAATTTGCCACTATAGTCTCTTTGCTTCCCCTTTGTGGAGTCAGAGTGAGCTGACTTTGGACTAGTTCGTTTAGGGCCTGACTTTTGTTTGGGGCAAAAACGCTTAGTGTGTCCAGTCTGATAGCAGTTATAGCATGTCGCTGTCAGCCACCACTCTTGCTCTGAACTATCACTCCCATTCTTATTGCCCTTGCCCTTCCCGTTCTTAGTCAATTTCTTGTTCTTCTCTCTCTTTTCTCCTTTCTCTCCTCCCTCTCCTTCTCCAAACAGTAGATTCGCTCCCTTACCCTCTCTCTTTCTCTCCCTCTCCTTCTTACGCTCCTTCCTCAATCTCTGTTGCTTCGCATCCAGCACGTAAATTTCCTTTGCCGACTCTATTATTTCATCGTGTGTTGGTCTGTTCGCTGAGCAGCCGCTAGTCTGTAGTAGTCATTGAAGAATGTTGTTCCGTAAGCTTCGTGTTCAGCTAGCTTCTCTAACAGTCCGTTCACTGCCTCACCTTCCCCAAAATTTGCTCCTCGCAAGGCTTCAAGCCATTGCTTCTGGAGTTGATGTTGGGTAAGATATTCTTCCATATCTTCTGTCGGTCTTGGTCTCTTATCTTTAAAGGCTTTCTCCTCGACATATCTCGCCGCACCGCTTATATTACTGTATTTTTCTTTTACGATGCTGACTTTTTCAAACGGGCAATGTGCCTTTTAGCTGCGAAGGAATTGAACCACTTTGGTTTCCGAGAATGCGGTTGTAACGAGAAGTTGAAACATCCTGCAACGATGCAGATATCGTTGCTCGTCTTTATACTTTTTCTTTCGCAGTATGTAAACGTCTTTGTTGCTTCTCGTCATTGCTCTTTTCTTTCTTCTCTTCGCTCTGTCTTCCCAAGCCTTTTTCTCTTCTTTCGATAGATCTTTCCAGTTGTCTGGTTTCTCTACTGCTGTCTTTCAGTCTTGTGCTGTTTGACTACCTGTCTCGGTGGTCGTGTTTCATCTTCTTCATCTGATCCCTCCGGTGTGTCTATCTCGTGTGGTTCTCTCGGCTCATCCATTTCTTCTGCCTTTCTCATTCTGTCTCTGTCGTAACCATATTTGGTCTTCGCTGCCTTATGGTCTTTGAATGCATCGTGAAACATGTCTCAGAGAGTTGTGATACCATATGCGTATTCCTCTATCTAATAGTAGCAACTCTGCAAATCTTTCTTGTTTCCACTAAATACCGGAGTGTGAGACAGCAACTGTCTCATGCTAAGTGCATTGCGCCGAAATTCGCTATCCCAGCGGCTCATAACAGTTGATTAGGTAAATACCCTGTCACTCACGGACCTAATACCTTAGACGCCGGTTTGCTGAGAGACTCCGTTAGAAGCCACGATACCAATCGATACTTTTAATCCGCACGTAGATAGCAGAACTGACAAACTCAAAGGTAATAACGAAACTGAAATAAAGTCCGCACGACTATAAGTATTACACAATGGTTATTATCTAATCCTGAAATGCCAATATAGTCAGTTACGTCCGTTACCACTATTGACTAGAACTATATGGTCATTCGACTATACGAATAAATTACTTACCAGTCACAAAGCAATTGCTAATAGTAAACGTAGTTATCCTACCAACGCGATGACGAAGACGAAGAAGAGCTGTACGATGAAGAAGAGCTAGACGAACTCGATGCACTGCTCTGCTGCAACTGTTGGGCATGCCTCTTTCGAAGTTTGCTACGCTGATCGTACATCAGTTGCAGACGTGATCTGTAAGAGTGCGGGATGCATTTCCACATAACCTCGTTATCAGGAACGGCATCCTCATCGTCAATTACTTGCTTTTCCTCCTTTGATTTGGCTAGCTTCTTTCTCTTTTTTTCTCCTCGTTTGCTCGTTTCTGAGCTGTCTTGATGAGATCCTTGCTTTGGTTAGCAAGGTCAGCGAGGAAATCAGTAGTGAGCTGCGGCCCAAGGATCTGTTGCAGCTGATGGGTCGACATGTCGTCATGCTCTCCGAATTTCCTCGCGATTACGCACTTGACGTTTGCAAGTTTCTTCTCCAGCTTGAGCATCTGACAAACTTTGTTCAACTTCAACTTTCCATGAATGATGTCGGCGAGACACTCTAGAAGCAGCGCGTCAGAAACGCCCTCCTGCAATTGGCTGAGAATACTCTTGTTCAGCGGATTAGCGTACTGAGAGAAATCGATAGACTCCCTCACACTATCCTCCTCTCCCAGGGATGGATTCTTCTTTCTCTCGAACTCTTTCCATTCCGGAGTGTTTTTCTCCATCAAAACCCACGGAGGCTAAAATGATTAATACCACACCAACAAC
>WBZZ01006790.1:12500-15000 GCA_019918135.1 Paulinella micropora | reverse complement strand
GCACTATTATTATTATTATTGTTATTATTGTTGTGGACACCGTGATAGCCCAGTGGTCAAGTTCTACCATCTGGGCCCTGTCGCCAGTTCGATTCCCGTCGGTGCCACCAGTATTTTCATTGAACATACCGGTCCGTCTGGAAGTGTTGGAACTGCCCTTGCGGGGGTGTCATTAGAGCCTATCGTCAATTATTCGTACTCCCCTCACGGGTGAGACGATGGAGGCGCATGTGCAGATTTGCATCAGCCATTGACAGAGAAGCACTATTGTTATTATTGTTATTATTATTATCCCTGAAAGGTTTTGGGAGTAGGGGGGGTTTGGGGGGGGAGGGGGGAAATGCAATTGTGTACTTCCCCCCCCCCCCCCCCCACCCCCACCCCTTTTCCTCTTTCCCCATCAATCATCGTTTGTGGGAACCAGGAGGAGTTGGCAGCTCATATTTGCAGGTGGCTAACCCCAGAATCGATGTTGATGCTGATATGATTTTTTTAGAATTCACGCAAATGATTGCGTAAGGGCAGTGTCCTGAATGCCAAAATTCCTTGTTTTTTTGGCCTATTTTTGCACCCAGGGTGGCTAGCCCCAGACCCGATATTGATGCTGATATAGTTTTTTTGGAGTTCGCGCAAATATGTGCGTTAGGTGAGTGTCCTGAATGCCAAAAGTAGTTGTCTTTTTGGGAGTACTTGCCGGTACCTCCGGCGTACCCTGTACGGGGAAGTGGGTTCCGGGGGGCCCTTCCCCAGGGTCCCCCGGGAACCCAAGCCCTGCAATTATACGTACCCATTTAGGTCGCGGGTGGCACACAAACCAGAAATTTGAGGTCTTTGCCACCAGGCGCCGTTTGCGCACACCAGAGGGGTTTAGCGGCTGATATTTGGTGTATCTGACACTTCTTGATGAGCTCTCTTCGAAAATATAAAAGTTGTGGCGCCGGGTGGCGTAAATACCAGAAAAATTAGGTTTCTGCGCCACCAGGCGCCGTTCGCGCACACCAGAGGGAGTTTGAGGCTGATGTTTGGTGTACCCGACACCTTTCGGTGAGCTCTCTTCGGAGATCCCAAAAATTTGGTGCCGGGTGGCACGAAACACCAGAGATTTTATGTTTTTGTGCCACCAGAGCTTACATTTGCGTTTTGCTGGTACCTCCGGCAATTGAACGTACCCTGTCGACGGGGAAGTGGGGGTCCGGGGGGCACTCCCTCCGGGAACCCCAGCCCTGTAATTGTACCTACCCCACGCGAATTAGCCGGCAGCAAAATGAATGGCTGAGAATTCTCAAAGGCTGTAAGAGTTGTGCTGGAAGGGATTATGCCGGTTACCTCCGACAATTGAACGTACCCTGTCGACTGTGGAAAGGGGGGGGGGGGGTGTCCGGGGCCCTCCCCCCGGTCACCCCAGTCCCGCAATTGTACGTACCCGAAGCGAATTCACCGGCACCAAAATCAATGACTGAGCTTGCTCCAAGTCTGTAAAAGTTGTGCATGTAAGAACGAGAGGAAAAGCGACCTTGGGAAGAGGGGGGGGGGGGGGGGGGGTGCGCGAAGCGCACCGCAAACCATTCTTTCAGGTGTTGGCGCAGCCCCTAGTTATTATTATTCCTGAAAGGTGTTGGGAGTAGGGGGTGGGGGGATTGGGGAGGGGGAAATGGAAATTGTGTACCTATCCCTATAAATCATGGTTTGTGGGAACGTGGAGGAGTTGGGAGCTCATATTTGCAGGGTGGCTAGCCCCAGACCCGATGTTGATGCTGATATGATTTTTTTGGAATTCACGTAAATATTTGCGTTAGGGGAGTGCCTGAATGCCAAAATTCCTTGTTTTTTGGGCCTTTTTTTGCACCCCCTGTCCCTATAAATCATGGTTTGTGTGAACCAGGAGTTGGGAGCTCATATTGACAGGGTGGCTAGCCGCAGACTCGATGTTGATACTGATATAATTTTTTGGAATTCACGCAAATATTTGCGTTAGGGCAGTGTCCTGAATGTCAAATTCCTTGTTTTTTCCCGCACCCCCTGTCCCTATAAATCATGGTTTGTGTGAACCAGGAGGAGTTGGGAGCTCATATTGACAGGGTGGCTAGCCCCAGACTCGATGTTGATGCTGATATAGTTTTTTTGGAATTCACGCAAATATTTGCGTTAGGGGAGTGTCCTGAATGCCGAAATTCCTGGTTTTTTGGTAGTACTTGCCGGTACCTCTGGCGGGTCCGGGGGGCCCTCCCCCCGGGAACCCAAGTACTACAATTATACGTACCTGTTCTGGTCGCGGGTGGGACACAAACCAGAAATTTGAGGTCTTTTGCCACAAGGCGCCGTTTGCGCACACCAGAGGGGTTTAGCGGCTGATATTTGGTGCATCTGACACTTCTTGATGAGCTCTCTTCGAAAATATAAAAATTGTGGCTCCGAGTGGCGTAAATACCAGAAAAATTAGTTTCTGCGCCACCAGGCGCCGTTCGCGCACACCAGAGGGAGTTTGAGGCTGATGTTTGGT
>WBZZ01006790.1:0-5000 GCA_019918135.1 Paulinella micropora | reverse complement strand
CTGCGCGCGATCAACGGTGGACACAAAACCGTCGTAATAGGGGGTTTGGTCTTCAGCCGGAGCACTGAGAGCTGGCCCCTTACACCCCCCCGGGATAGATAAATAAATAGACAGATAGATAGATAGATAGATAGATGAGATGTCGCAAAGGAATGTAGTCCTTGCAAAGGAACGCAGTTTCACATGAAACAGTAATTTCTGTACTGTGCATGTGTCCGGGATGGGAATCACGGGTAGACTGTGTTCTGGAACAAAGAAGAGGAGGACGTTGAAGAAAAGACAATCTAGGAATGGAGAGTGGGGAGGATAAGGAAGAAGGGAAAGAAAAGGAAGCCGTTAGTCCAAGTGTTTTGAGCACCGTAAGCTTGCGCAAGCTACAATGATGACATTGTATAAGGCCTAAACCCCCGAAGGGACCTAGCCCGGGCTATGCAACACTGGACGGCTATGACGGAATGCAGTCACCGGTACGGACTAGAGGAAGATTAGTCCAATTTTTGACTGCACAGGAGCGATAAATCGCAAAAGAGCAACGACCTACGCAGGACGATAGCTTGAAGCAAAGGGATTTGGATTGGGGATGGGAAAAACCCAAGGCGCGGAAACATCGATGAACAGAGAACGATACCATGCCGCGAGCCCCGCATTCGATTGGTCGAAGGTGGCAGGTCCATCCGTTGTCCTCGATTTGAGATTTGAGCCCATTGTATCGGCTGGTCTTGTAGGCTCGTGCGTCAAGGATGTTTTCCTCGACCGGGCACGTGAGTTCAATCAGTATACACTTCTTGGTAGACAATGACCAGACAACAATATCGGGGCGGAGGTCAGTGACACAGATGTGGACAGGAAAGGCTTGCTCAGAACCGGTGTATTGGGTTTGGAGCTGCCAATCGTTTGCGGTGTCGAGCAGAGATGGACGATGAAATGACTGCCCCTTAGGCTTCTGCTCGCCCTCTTTCACAAACATAGACTTTGATTCATTTTGGTCTATAGGGGAGCGTTTGTTATGGCTCTCGATGTGTTTTTGAAGGGGAGCTTCAATAGTGCAGAGCACAGAGTCGTGACGCCAGGTATAACGGCCTTGTTTGAGGGCAACATGGCAACCGGAGAGGATGTGAAATAAATGTGCTTGACCAGAACAGAGAGCACACTTGTTGTTGGGAATGATTCCCCACAGACGTCTAAGGTCGGGGGTAATAACCGAGTTTGTGCTTGCGTTGATGACCCAAGAGATAAAACGGGGATTACGGGTTCCGATGAGGCGAGTCCAGGAGAGGTCAAAGGGGCATGCGTCTTCAAAACGAAGAAAGCACCCTTGCATGGCTTTGTCCATATCATGCACTGTGGTTGTCTCAAGTATTGTCTCAGCAGCTAATTCTAAAATCCTGTCTTTGCGGTCTGTGATGGAATGTTCTTTTGGGTAGCAGATAGATAGATAGATAGATAGATAGATAGATAGATAGATAGGTAGGTAGGTAGGTAGGTAGGTAGGTAGATAGATAGATAGATAGATAGATAGATAGATAGGTAGATAGATAGATAGATAGATAGATAGATAGATAAATAGATAGATAGATAGATAGATAGATGAAGATATTATTGTATATGTATCTAGAGTTAGATTTGCGCCAGTTGTTAAGAGCGCCATGGTATTTATGTATGTATGTAGGTATGTAGGTATGTATGTATGTGTGTGTGTGTGTGTCTGTAGTCAGGCACATGCACTTAGACTCAAATGTCGAAAACATGAATGTTAGCATAGTTTTTTATCTTGTCACGTTTGCAACAACTTTTTTCTATGGCATGTATATATATGTATATTCATATATATATATATGTATATATATTATATTATAAATATATATATGTATGTATGTATATGTATATGTATGTATGTTATGTATGTTATGTATGTTATGTGTAGCCCTTGCTCGAACTGGCGGCAGAATTTCAGCTCACAATCGAGGTCAAGATACGTATTACATATATAGATATGTATATAAACATGCATGTGTGTATTCTTACAGGATGTGACACGCAGGATACACCTACTAGAGGTCTCTCTCTCTCTCTCTCTCTCTCTCTCTCTCTCTCTCTCTCTTTTTTTTCTTTCTCTTGTTGTCACGCGCCGTTGTCCTTTTGGAACGAACGGAAAATGTGCATGCTTGTATACAGGAGACAGGAGAACTGACGGGTGTGATAGATGATCGAGGTAAACTTATATATTGCATGCGAACAAAGAAGTTGGTTCACATAAACAAAAGGTGTTGTTGCCAATATGTAGTTCTTGTGTTGGTGGTGGTGCTAGGTTGCTATGTTTACATCACGGAGACCTCAATCGAAGCTAGAGTTTGTGTTAGATGTATTTGTTGTTATTGGTGGTTGTGCTAGGTAAGTATATTTACATCAGCGAGCCGGAACTGGAGTCAATAGCTGAATGGCTGAACAAAAAAGGTATAACAAAGAGAGAGAGAGAGAGAGAGAGAGAGAGAGAGAGAGAGGCAGAGACAGAGACAGAGACAGAGAGACAGAGAAGACAGAGAGACAGAGAGAGAGAGAGATAGAGACAGAGAGAGAAAGAGAGAGAGAGAGAAGATCCAATACCTGACTGGCTCCACATAAAAAAGGTTCGTCTGCAACCGCGTCACTTTTTCCAATTGTTGCACAAGCATACACACACACATTCATTCATTCTTTCTTCTCTCTATCTCTCTCTCTCTCTCTCTCTCTCTCTCTCTCTCTCCTCTTTATTGCATTTCATGTTTTTATTTTCTGTTTTCAATTATTTGTTTATTTATTTATTTATTTATTTATTGTTTGTGTGTGTGTGTGTGTTAATTTACTGGTTCATTTATTCACTTATTTGTTTATTTCTTTTTTACTACTACTACTACTACTACTACTACTACTACTACTACTACTACTTGCAAGTATAGTAGCAGTATTGCTGCTGTTGTTGCTCTTGTTACTCTTGTTGCTCTTGTTGCTCTCGTTGCTCTCGTTGCTCTTGGTGTTCTTGTTCCTGTTTGTGTTATCGTTGTCGTTGTGCTGCTGTTTTTTGTTGTTTCTGCCACTGTTGCGGTTGCTTTTGCAATATATATGTCAGATTGTGTGTGCAGGGCGTGTATCCATGTGTGAGTTTACAACGTACTGTAACAGTTTAGTTTTCTCAGACGGTTGAAAAAACATTAAATTAGATGATTATATTTACTATAATATCAGGATTGCAAATTGATACAATCAAGAAGCTAACGCTTTCTTCTTCTTCTTCTTCTTCTTCTTCTTCTTCTTCTTCTTCTTCTTCTTCTTCTTCTTCTTCTTCTTCTTCTTCTCCTCCTCCTCCTCCTGCTTTTTTTTTTTAATTTTTTTTAAAAAATCAATTAAAGTCAAGTGATCATGGTGGACATAAATATTGTTATTGATCATCAAGAAGCAAAATCATCTATCTTTTGATTGCATCGTTCCATCAATGACAGCGTTATGATAATTCTGAAGCTATTGCTTAAAAGCTCAGGATCAGAATGAGGTGCTGATTTCATACCCTGAATGTTGTGAGAAAATCGTAATCCAAGTTTATGATATTGCTACTGATTTCCTCTGTAAACGATAGATCATCTCACCAAATGCTGTTAAAAGTCATGATATCGATACTGAAAACAAATAATCTTGCAACAACAACAACCACAACAACAACGAAAAAAAAAAAAAAAAAAAAAAAAAAAAAAAAAAAAAAAAAGTTACAGCTACATTCCCAGCAGTAATCTCATGCAAACTTACTGATAATTTGACAAATTTACCTTCATACAAATATATTTGCCTACACACATATGTAAATACATTACATACATACGTACGTACCATGTACGTACATGAGTATGTATTCATATATGTACGTACGTAAATGTATGTATGTATATATATATATATATATATATGATCATTTATGTATATAGAGCTGTCCATTCATACATTAAATACAAGCACAGAAAAAACAGAAAAACACACATACGACACATACAACAGCCCGCCCTGTTATAAAAATATGTCATTTTACAAAAACAAAAATAATAACAATAAATACAAATGCTTATTTTGTCATTTGTCGTTATGAGACTACATAACACACGAGGAAATATATATCTTTATTCAGTGAGGGATTTATTAAATGTTATGTAGTCTCATAACGACAAAATTACAAAATAAGCCTTTGTATTTATTGTTATTATTTTTGTTTTTGTAAAATAACATATTTTTTATAACAGGGCGGGCTGTTGTATGTGTCGTATGTGTGTTTTTCTGTTTTTTCTGTGCTTGTATTTAATGTATCAATGGACAGGTCTATATATATAAATGATCATCTTCAAGAAATCACAATAATTAAAGAAACTAATTTTTTCATTTTTTCGCGCACAGAAAATCGCTTTTTTTGTTTTCTTGTATTGGGAAATAGGTAATCACCATGAAATTAGAAAGTGTAAAATCAGTTTCTTTTGCTTTTTCTCCTTGGACGATCGGCAAAAAAATCCTTTTTGACCAAAATTGGTGGCATCGGCTCAGCCATAACGATATTATTTTAGAATTGGAATCTAATATTGAATTTTCTCTGCTCCTCTCTCTGTTCCTCCGTCAGTTTCTCCATCTGCTCCTCTTTCTGCTTCTCTGCCTCTTCCTCTTTCTGCTTGAGATATTCTTCTTTGTATTTATCTAATATTTCCTTATTAGTGTCTCTGTATTTCCTCTGTTGCTCTTGGATATTATCCTTATTTGATTTATAATATTCCCTTCGCTGTTTATTTATCTTATCTTTATTTGCTTCTCTATATTTTCTTTGATGCTCTTTAATCTTCTTCTTGTTATTTTGCCTGTATTTTTTTCGCTGTTCTTTAATCTTCTCCTTGTGTTTCATTTGATATCTTTCCCTGTATCGTTGCTGTCGGGGATCGGGGGCATTTAGGAAAACTTTTAGTTCTTCTATGGTATAGCTCATATTACTTTATACT
>WBZZ01006789.1:0-97500 GCA_019918135.1 Paulinella micropora | reverse complement strand
TAGGTACCACTATTGGACAGTTATCTTTCATATAAAATAAGGCTATTTTTATATAAATTAGTCTTACTATTAATTTCAATAAAAATATACATAATTTTATCCAAATTAAATATAACAATCATTAAGCCTTAAATAGTCCATATTTGAATTTCTCTCAAACTCTAAAAAAAGATAACTTATCTATCTTTTTTCAAATCAACACGAAGAGACATTAAAACCTGTTTCTTAGTTTTTACTGCTGTCCTGAACTTAGTTATCTTTTTTGAAAAAATTAAAAGTCCTCCCTGTTGCGAGTTTGATTAATTAATTTTTTTCCATAAATTTTTTACCAGTCTATATATCCTCACCAGACTATCTGAAAAATTTGGACGACTTTCAATTGAGAAGAATAAGGAATTCTTTTGAGTAAGAGATGTCCAACAGATAATTGATGAAGAA
The DNA here is from genome assembly GCA_019918135.1 of Paulinella micropora. Lineage (NCBI taxonomy): Eukaryota > Cercozoa > Imbricatea > Euglyphida > Paulinellidae > Paulinella > Paulinella micropora. The sequence continues at coordinate 97,062 of WBZZ01006789.1, read as the reverse complement.
ATTAAGGCAATTGAAAAAAGTGGAGAAAGGAAAGCCAACCGATGTTTTTCCTTTGGCAAATACAAAGGAAAAAAAATTCAAGATGTTGCAACTATTGATAAGCCATATCTTGAATGGGTAATGAAACAGCCGTGGTTTGATAAATTTACAGACATTAAAAGTGAAGTAAAAAAATATTTACAATAAAAATTAATATTTACTTTATATATATCAATGACTGACCTGAACACCAAACAAGACTACTTAAATGAAATTGAAAAATGGAACCTTGACAGCGAAATAAAAAACCAACAATTAAATGGACTAAGCCCGACATTGTTTCTTTCTATGAGCAATACAAGCCAAGGGACTCCAACGAAGTTGAAGATGTATCCTTCGGACAGCACGACATTGTGAAAGTAGTTATTCCATTGGAGGCTACACTAGCAAAAATTATAATGGAGGAACCAAGCACGCCTTTTAAGGAAACTGATTTAAAAGAGACTGGAATTACTGATATTAAAATGAATGTGGGTGAAGAAATAGCGAATGCTACAGACGAAGGATGTACCGCAAAAAAAGATGTTGTTCTTCAATATGGAAAATATGCACACAAAAACATTGAATATGTAGCCAAGATTGATAAAACATACCTTGAATGGTTAGTTCAACAGCAGTGGTGCCAAAATGTGGATGACATAAAAATCTTATAATGATATTTTATTCAATTAATTTTTTTTGCTTTATTAGTCTTCTATGAAGTTAGCGATAACATTAACATTTGAATCATTATTAGCAGTAGCAACGGATGTTTATGTAACACTCAATACATCACTAGGAGAGCTTAGGAGACAGATACATATATCATAATTTCTAAGATTTATTTGTAGAGTTGATTGAGAATTTACGTAAAGTTTAAAAATTATTGTTCCGTTGGCAACTGCACTCTCCTTTGTATCAGTATCTACAATTGAATATTTAGTATCAACATCTGCAAAACCCTCTCCAGTTAGTGTCCCACTCAATACCATTCTTACTACACACGCCTTACTATCTTCATTCGTAATACTTATCAACGTAGGATAAACATTTGAATAATTTGTTAAATTAGCACCGCCCGCATCAAATGTTGCTTTATTCCTGATATTAATAATAGTGCTTTCAGTTGTGTTTGCTGCTTTGATTCCTTCCACTTCGTTTGTTATACTTGTGTTTATCATATTACTCCCTTCAATAAATAATCAAACACTCGCTGTTTTAAGAGTTTGAATTCAGGTAGAAGCATCATTCCTCATTAGTGCGGTAAATGGTAAAGTAGTGTTTCTTAGACTTACACCTGTGTTTGCATTCGCATACTTAATAGTATGGACTAATTGAAATTCGCCTGTCGTAGGATTTTCAATAGAAAACCTTATAGCACCAAAGCCTAAATATTGAAATTGAATTTGGAACACATTTCCTTTACTCCAATCAATAACAGACATATCTTTTGTTCCATTGCACGGGTCATCCCAGTTTGCTTGTTGAATATAAGTTATTGCCCCTCCTCTGGCTTGTAGAATACTCATCCCGACATTAGTTTTATAAAAATAAAAACCATTTGAAAAATCACTTTCACCAATTCCTACACATGAATAATAGGATTTTGTGTCATCAGTTGTCCATATAGCAGTGAAGCGACCAACAACTCCCATACCAGTCCGATATTTTATTCTTCTTTTACTTGTTAGGATAACATCCGCTGTGTTAGTTATTAGCTTGAGTTTTTTATTCTGCAATATTATTCAAAAATGACACAGAAGATTTTGTTTCTGTTTTAGTCCATACCCTTGTATTAATAGTGTATGGAAAGATTTCCTGAACAACTGGAGTTAATTGTCCAACTAGTGTTTCTCCAAAAGCAGTTTTCATATTATCAGTTTTAATATCACCATCATATCTGACCCTGACGTTTAAAAAATCTCCGTCTGGATTTTTCGAGATTAAATTTATCTGGTGTGTCTGATGAGCATTATTCTGTGTAGTGCTAATGAACTCCCATCGTCTCTCATTAGATAGGTCAAGCACACTAACTTCATTTTGTCTTTGCTCCACAGTGAGCGGGTATTATCCCAAGTATCAACCCAGAACCAGTTGTATTGATACACATTTGAATCATATGTAAAGTTACCTATAGATAAAGTTTACGAACGCGGCGGAACGATAGGCTTTTAGGCTTTTATAGTTATGACTACAATTTTTTTGTTTGAAAGTACGTCTATTAAAGTTGTTCCCAACGCAAAAATCATTGCAATATGTCATACGATGCTTGCACACTGTGTTCTCAAAGACAGCACTGTCAAATTAAAAACTGTTTTTTTAAAAAAAAATCACTATGAGAAAACTTCATAAAAATCATTGAAAAATACGTTGGGAACAACTTCAAGTTACGCTCTATCACATACTAAAAGCTCAGCCTCTGAAACCTTCTGGTTTAGAAGCCTATCGTTCCCCCGATTCCACAAAACTTTTGCTTGTTGTTCACGCCTGCCCTCACATTTTTCAGCCGATTTTTACTGTGTCGTTCTGGGCTATTTTCGTGAATTTTTTTGTCTGAAAAATGGTGTGTGTACACTCGTTTTCGTTGTTAATATTTGTAGCATCTTCTATGTTTTGTGATATTTGCATTCCACATTTCGATAGGATAGGTGTTTAGGACGTGACACATGTATAAATTTTTTCAATAAAATTCCATTTATGTGCAACAAATTTTCCTTGCAAAACTCTGGTCTTGTAAAATAAGAAAAAATAGAAAATTTGGTTTTGTGATCAGAGTTCAGTTTGTATAGTGCTAGAAAGTGTCTAAATATGTTTGTACACTTAATAAACACGATTCCTCAAACCAGGTACACTTCAATTTGTGTGTAGAATGAAAACATAAAGTCTCATTTTGGAGGGTATGTCGGAACAAAAAAATCACTTTCAAAAGCTATGAGAGGAGTTCGCTCCTCGAAATTGTTTGATTGGAAACTACCATCCTAGTGACAGATATGATATTCCAAGCATAAAAATGAAGTTCCACAGTATATTAGCTGCATACAAGGTCACTGTGTCCACGAAACTCATGCAGTCAAAAAGTTGTTGTTGTGTATTTATAAATACAGACAAAATAAATAATTATAAAATACAGGGAAGCTAGTCTAGTGATAGTAGAAGTTGAATGGAAAGCTTTCTTTGAATTATTAATAAGAAATACGACTCCTAGACTCATTTTCATTTTTTTGACTACCCTCCTGGCGACCTGTTTTTGCTTCAACTTTTCTAAGTCAAAATATAATTTATTGAAACAAAAATTGATACATTCGTTTCTTGTGATGTATTTAACATCATTCATCACTCTTTCAAGTATGAACATATCTCTTGCGCGCAGAAACTGAGCATGTGTCGGAGGTGTCGAGACACAATGTTTTGAAAAAAAATCTGGCCAGTATACCACAAAACCCGTACATTTTCCTATGCAATCGTGAAACTTCCCTACAAAAAGTGGTAGGGCAGGCTTGAACATGAATTTTGAAGAGAGATCTTTGAAGTTAGTTTTCGTTATCTTCCAGTTTAGTTATAATAAAATCCTTTTGGGATATTAATCTTCAATACTCAAAAATTATATTAACAAAAAGATTCATCACAAAACTTTATTTTAATTTTGATAGGGCCACTCTATATATGAGTTCATCAAAACAGAACCTTCAAGCTTAGATTTCAAGCACATATAATCTTCAAAACTAGCGGGAGTGCCCCGTCAAGTTTGGTGTGAAAACTGGTAGTCTTAGCGTTTGCTCTGTTATCAATATCATAAGCAGTATTCTTATTTTCTGTGTTGTTAAAGAGTGTGTGATAAATTTTCTTCAACCTTTTACCATGTCCCCTATCAAAGCGGAGAATGATATTTTGTGTAGTGGATTGAGCAATGGAATTTTTATAAACATAAAGATAATCAATATTAAAACTCATACCTTTAGCACTCGCCACCTTTTGTTGAATTGATTAAATGACATCGGGATTAGTCTCTACAGCAAGGAACAAGTTAAGATTAGAAACACTTACATTACCAGCAGCAGCAACAAGCGCTCCGCTAGCAATTGATAAGGGGTCGTTATTGTAATAATAAATTTTAGGGGTCTGTTGCCACACAATCCGCATATTCAAAATCTCTGGAAACATAATAGTCTTATCAAGAGCAAAAATAGTATTGTAAAGGATACCGAGATTAATCTTAACAGTTATAGAAGGCTCAGCAGAAGTAATAGAACCGCCAGAGAAATACTTAGGCTCGTTGTAAGCGACATTGACGACAGAGAGTTGCACACTTCCATCTGCGATACAGGCATCATTATGGCGACGGGCATTAACAACAGGTTCACCAAACATAGCCTTAACACTAACGGCAACATCTCCACCTACATCTGTCATTGTTGTTTTAAAAGCTTTCTTTACTATTTGCGAAGTTGAGATATTAATCTTACTATCAGCATTACACTTTTGAAGCATACATCCCGCACCACTTCTATTATCGTGGTTTTCAAGTGTCAGAAAGTCCTTCATAGAAGTTTCAGCCTTCCAAATAATCTTCGTAAAATTACCAACTTCATTTACATCACACAGATAAACACCGCTACGGGTTTGAAGTTGAATTTGTCTAATATGAGCCAGATAATCTATATAGCATTTGTTATAGTTCGCTGCAATTGCTGGTGGGGCATAAGTAAAACTCAAGACAGAGCGGGCTAAGTTAAATGGTCTGCTGATAAGGTCAAAGTTGCTTTCTTCTCCTCCTGCGGTAGTAACAGTAATAGCTCCCGCACCTTCTCGCGGAGTTAGTTTATTCAAATAATACGAAGCACTGATGTAGTCGGTTCTAGAAAAGTCTAGTTCGCCTCCGTGTTGAGTTGGCATTTTGTTTTTAGGTTTTTTGGCAGTTGTGAAAATAAACTAATTCACTGGAATATATGTAAAGAAAAAATTAAAATATTAAAATAAATATTTAAATCACTACATCACCTTTAACAAATTTAAAAATAATGTAAATAAATTAAAATAATTCGTTTCCCTGTAAATCAACAATATCATAACAATACCTAACCTATTAAGATTTATAGCATGATCGTGTTCGTCTGTAAGATAAAACCGATACACATTATTTGAACTGGCGGATACTTTCTTACCATACTCAGACCCACTTCCGTCGTATATAACGGCTCCAAATGGAATTTCGTTGGCAGTGTATATTTCTTGTAGCACATGATTATCTCCTTCACCAACTAAGTCCGATTGAAGGTATAAAGTCTTTTCGCCAGTTAAAATAATACATTTGGCGATTTAATAAAATCATTAGCGAAGAAATATGTTGAATTTCTATCAAAACCCATAACCTCGCGAATACGGGTATCACCATCAAATATAAACCGCGGTTGAATACCTCCGTTATTTGAAACACTGAATGTTAATTTACCATCCTCCGCTTCTGTGTTTGTATTGTTGCTTGACAACATAAGTATAGTCATTCGGACTTTCTGTCGTCAGTACCTCTGCCAGTTTATTTTTTAAATTGTTCATTGTGTAATTTCCCTCAGGTATCGTAATTAAAGCCTCATATCCGTCTTCGGATAATGTAAAAGTATTATATGGTGAAGCTACAGAGTAATACGACTTCGGCACATAGATATGAAGTATTTTGCAGTGTGTGGGATTGTCTAGTCCCTTCATATTGACTTCGTCTGTAAAGTCGCTGCCTGTTCCCGTTATTATATTTTTACTATTTATGTAATAGATACCAGAACTTCTTCCTCGTTTGTAATCCATTGTTATACTATAGATAGTTTAGAATTGCGCTTCGTGCTTTTGCACTCTCACTTATTCTAAACCATCGTTTTTTTATTTAGGAAAAAATTAATCGGTTTTCGATGGTTATCAACAAACGAGAATGAGTGAAACGAATGAGTGTAGTTGATAACTATCTTTTAAATGTAGGTATCACAATTATCATACCCATTCTGTGCTTTTAATTTCTCCGCTTCTTCTTCTTTTAGGTCTGTATATCCACTAGCAAACTTAAACCTGTTTCCTTTCGCCCGCTCCATTAAAAATCTCATACTATGCCAACCGCACGTGTCTGAGGTGTTTGATTGTTGCTTTACTTGATTGACCTTCATTAAAAAATAACTATCTGGCTTACTTTTATCGATAAGTTGTTTCATTTGTTGTTGAAAGTCTTCAGTTGGTTTATATAGGGCTAGCGGGTCGTATATCTCTATACTTCTATCGCCATCTAAAGAGCAGTAAACCGCGATCCAATGAGACCCCGCTTGTTTGTGATTGTCCAAATTCATAATAAATCCATATCGCTTTCTGCTTTCTGGCTTCAACTTGTAAATTTCATCACTGGCTATTGCTCCGAGATACCATCCATATTTTTTCATTATGTCGTCTATTTCATTAGTCATTAGTCCCCGCCCCTCTCCCTCTTGCTGTGGTTGCTCTGGTTGTGGTTCTGGTTGTGAGGGGACAAGCCCCTCCAAATCGCTTCGCTCTTGCTGACCGAAGGTCGCATCTTCAACTTCGTTGGAGTCTGGCTGTGGCTCTAATGGAGTGATAATGGTTGTCTCCGCGACGCTCGGGGGTATGGTTTTCTCCGCTACACTCGGGGGTATGGTAATTGGTGGCATTCCTTCATCAATATTTAAATCTGTTGAAACTTGTTTATCTAAATTTGGATCGGAAGTCATTTTGTTCGTTAGAGTATTTACAAATCATGTTTGTTCATTGTGTGTTTCCAATCTTTGCGGGCTAAGTATTTTTTATTTTCGCTATTGAAAATAATTTATTAATCATTTCGTCCAATGTATGCTGTAATTTCCTACCTGCCCCTCCTTGGTTCCCCATATACTCATCATACTTAGCATAATCTGCTATTTTCTTTTTTATTTGTTTCTCATCATTTCCTACATTAATATTAAACCTTTTTACCATTGCCATAATCCATTCGCTATTTTCTCTATGTTTCAATTTTTATGTCCGTCCATTTCAAGTTTCCTTTTTAAGGCTCGCGATAAATCAACGATTTTTATTTCTAGTAAATACTTTTTTGATAATGCATCTTTCATTTTTTGCTTAAATTGTAAATTTTTAACATCATTTTCTGTTGCTTCCCCCTTTTTTTCTGCTTGTGCTAGTGCTTTCCTCATATCAGTCAGTTTTACATTTTTCTGTTGCAATAATTTAATACCATCTGCTGTTTTTTGTATCATACTATTAGTCATTTTTTTAATCTCTTTTGTAAAATAAGCAGATTTTAAAAGTTTTATGTTTTCATCTAGTTCAGGGTCTTCTGTATGAGGGGGTTTTGGTAGTGGCGTCACTGGTGTAGGTGGTTGATTATTCACCGCTTTTATAAACTGCGGTTGATATTGTGGCTGTTGTAATAGTAATAGTTTTTGTTTCCTATCGTGTTCAAACTTTACATCTTCTATAAGTTTTTGCTCCTTCTTTATTTCTCTTTTTATTTCGTCTTGTCTTTCTGTTGCGTCTGCTATCTCTGTACGATGTAGTATCTTATTTTCCTGATCCATTTCTTGACGATCCGCTATTTCCTTTCGGTCTTGCCTTTTCTTTTCTTCTATCACATCTTCCCTCTTCTTCTTTTTCTTTTCTTCCTCGTCATGTATTAACTCATATTTCTTTTGTAAGTTGCTTTGTATCTGGTTTCTGTTCTCGTGTTCAAGACGATTGAAATCAGATTTGATTATTTTTTCCCTTGGTTTGCGACCCTGCCTTTGTGGCCTCGGCTTACCAATATATTTCAAAAACAACTTAACAATTTGAAGTGTGCTCATATCATTTGTTTTCTTACCAAAATTAAGATAATATTTTTTACCCTTCTGGATAATATAAGGTCTCCCGCTCTTATTCCTATACACTCGCGGGGGTCTTACCTTAGCCTTTTTCTTATTAGTCTTAGCCGAACCCATTATATTATCAAAAAAATATTTCTAAATTTTAGAATTTGAAACAAAATATTTGATGAAACTTTACAGCACCTCCTCGTTGCTTACCATAACCAAGTTTTGCGGCGGTAGACCCAATACGAGACGCATATGGAACCCGGACATCGCCAAGGGCATTAGCGGTCTTTGAAATAATCTTGTTATCGCGAAGGAATTTATTAACAGCCAAGGCCTTTTTTCCAACCTTTGCCCAGTTAATCTTTCCTCCCTTTTGCCCACATCCCTTCTTCTTAGTTTTCTTTTTTCCTCCCTTCTGTGGCATTGATGGATTGTATCCTATGTTATATCCTGATGGTCGTGAAATTATCACTGGTGATACTGGCATATATTAGAAAGATTTTAAAAATCTTTTCAGCAAAAAAAAAAAAATTCTAAAAATATTATTTCATGCGATAGGCAAAAATTTTTCTTAACTCATTATCAACACTTGAGACATAAAGAAAATTAAATCGTTCCTTTGTTGCTTCGTGATACTTTTGAAGAAAATAATCAAAATCAAAAGATAAGTCTAAGTGTTTATACACGAGTTCCATTTTGTCCTGAGACTGGCCCGGAAAGATTAATAAATAATCTAACTGCTTAATGGCTTCTGGACGTAGGTCATTCAAATACTGACTTGACATAATCACCTTACTTTTATAGTGTCTGTTCTTTTTTAACAAATCACTTACGGACTTATCTCTTAATCCACTTCCTAAATCGTCCAAAACAAAAACAACCTCTGGTGAAAAATACTTACTTGGTCTCTCTTTCTTCTCACCTCCTTCTTCTTTTTTCTTTTCCTTTCCAAAGTATAAAAATTGTGGCTTCTCTATTTCCTCTTTATCATGTTTTATTTCTCCTTCGTGTTGCTCGTCCTGTCTATTCAGTTTGTCAAGTTCATAGTCTATCACATTACACCATCTGATTTAAAAAAGGTATATATTGCCATTGGGTTTCCCCTGTTCTTGAAGTGCTTTACCATTGCTTTATAAATGTAGTCCTTGTGTATTGTTGAAGCAATAATTACAATACGGGTCTTTCTGTCTGTAGTCAGTTTCAGTATTTCAAAGAGTGCTGTTGTTTTCCCGCTCTTCTTACGTGCAAGTAGAAATATATTAGCATACGGCTCATTGAATAATTTATAACCTTTTGCTTTTTTATTTCCATCACCCTCTTGTTTTACTGGCTTCACCTTGACATTATTGATTTTTTCCATCCTATATTCTAAGCGAGAAATTCTAGGCATACAACAATTCTTCCCGCTAAATTTCCTGTATCAATATTTCCGCTGTCAGTTTCAAGGACTTTAAATGTATATTGTCCGTCCGTCCATCCAACGACACCTAAATTATAACTGAGGTTTGAAATGTTTGCTATATTACTATCAGCGAATGTGCCGATAATTCCAATTCTGTCCATATAAAGAATTCTGGTTTTGGTTTCAGTCTGGTCGTTCGTATAATGAATAAACTTAACATTCATTTTGGTTGGTGTGAATGACATTTGAATATTTTTATTAAATGTTTTGCTTCCAACAAAATCATTGCTCAGAAAAATAATCCGCTGATATTTATATTCAGTAGCCATGATTATATACAAAGATTTTAAAAAATCTTTGAGCAAAAAATATACAAATGTTAATAATATTATTGTTTGCGTGGTCAGCTATTTCGCGGACTGCCTGCGACTTTTACTCACGGGTAAGCGAAAAAAAGAATGAGAGTTGTGCTTATTGTATAAAGCAAGGAATAGAAACTAAATTTAAATGTGTGTATAAGCCTATGAGTGATTGGTGTGTTAGTTTTGATGAAGCCCTGCCGTTAATCTGCGCCGGCGATAGTTCTTGGTATAAAATACACTTATACGAGTGTTAGTCTTTTTGAAAAAAAAGGACACAAAAACTCAGTTTTATTTCTTACTTGAAGAAGGCGATGGAAGGCAAATTCCTATGAGTAAAGTCAAAATTCCGACATAAGTGTTAGCAACCTCACAAGGTAAGTCCTTTTCAGATAGCCTCACAATACAAAGGGTTATAATGACAATAATGATACCCATTTGAAGTAAGTATTTAATAAGTCGGCTGTCGGTCGGCCTGTTTTTTATACAACAACAATTTTAGTTATCTTCCAATTCGTGCTCTACTTTTTTTCCTCAGTCTTTAGTTCTACTTCAAGAACACGAGACTTTAATTCGGGAGTTAGTTCGCCATCCATATCCATAATAGGCGGTGGTCTGTGAAGTCTAGTTGTATTATTGTTTGACATTTGAAAAAACGACTGCTCTGATTTCTGCTAATTTGTTTGCTTGGTCTTGTAATATATTAAGTAAAGTTTTATTTTCTTTTTCTAAAGTAACTAACTTTTCTGATAATTGTTGAACCGCTTTAATTAATGGGGCGATAAACTCTGAATAACCTATACCATAACCGACATCACCACTATCAACACATTTAACATCTTCTGGATTAACAGTCACACATTTCAATTCGCATTCTTTTCTTTGCTTTGGACACGGAACCATAATTGTTTCTTTTATAAAACCGCCAAAATCTAGCATATTCATTTCTGTTAGTATGTCTTCTGATTCCTGTGCTATTAAGCCAGTCCTACATTTCTTGTTATCATCAATCATACGATAGCAGACTGGATTTAACTTATTAATAAAATCTAAGCCTAAGCATTCCTTTATATCTTCTTTTTTTCTCCTGTCTGAATATTGAATTGGATTAGACAATACCCATAATTGTCCATCGCTCCCTCTCAAAGACATTATAGCAGTATTTGAATTATTCTCCCATATGAAACCATTAGTTGAGCTAGCAGCCACTCTAAATCTTATAAAATGAGAAGATACACCTCCGCCTACTCCACCTGCTGGTGCTGTCCCTCCACTCATTGTTTTACCCGTCCCAGACTGAGACATATAAATGCCCCAGTTTGAATCACTGGTATCCCACATAAATATTCCTCTCGCATTCGTCCCGTCTGTTTGTCCTTGAATTCCTATTTTCGCTCCATTAGTAGTTGTGGTCGTTAGCAACCCAGAGTATGTAATCCCCGCATTTGCAGTTATTAATCCTTTTGTCGATAAAGTTCCGTTTGCGCCATTCAATGACATTAATAGTTGCTCCCCTGAATTCTCCCATATAAAACCCATCGTAGAATCATTAGCAACCCTAAAACGAAAACTATACGAAGCAAAATCATTTCCTGAAACGGCTAAACCATTTGCCAAACTTCTAGTGTTTCCACCTCCGCCAGATGCCGCATAAATTCCCCAACTTATATTGGTGGTATCCCATAGAAATATTCCTTTTGCATTTGTTCCGTCTGTTAGTCCCTGAATTCCTATTTTCGCCCCACTGGCATTCGTTACTGATGTTAGTGTGCCAGTGTATGTAATCCCGCATTCGCAATTAGTAATCCTGCTGTGCTTATATTCATCGCCTCAGACCATGTTATATTGCTTCCCGCTGTTATTCCTGATTTATAGTTAAAGTAAGTTTGTTTGAGTTTTTGTATATTTGAAAGTTTGAACCAGCATTACTTGATTTCCAGTTTGAGCTGTCATAATAAGCATCAAAACTTAAGCCTATATTGTCGTGTGCCCAGTTCAATAATTGAAATGTTGGATAAGCATCCGCCGTTGTTATTGCTTGTAAGTGTGCCCCTCCGATATTTGAAGCCGTCCCGTATAATTCTAAGCCCCCTGTCGCCCCATTTGCTGATTTCGTTGTATTGCCTATGATTATTGGCATACCTGATGCTGTTGTTATTTTGTCGCTCGTTGTTAATGTAGTAGTAGTTATTCCTGCGGTTGAAGTAATTGTTCCAGCACTTGTTATGTTGTTTGAGTTCATATCCAAAGCACCATAAAACCGCATACCGCCAGCATTGTTAAAACGGACAATGTCAGATGAAGCACTTTTATTATCCAAAAGTTTTGAAATATAAAGTCCCGCCCCTTTTACATCAAATGCTACATTCGTGAATACATAACCTCTTTGGTCTGCGGTTCCACTTGTAGCGGTATTTAGAGAAAATAAGAAATATTGATAATCACCAGTTGTCTGCGAAAAGAATATATCTCCTCCATTTTGGTTTAATATCCTCGCCCCATTATATGTAATATTTCCACCATTAATGATTTCTTGATTATTAGCCGTTTGTGTTAAAGTTAGATATTTTATCACAGTGCTCGTCCCGTTGAATGTTTTACTTCCTGTTATGGTTTGGTCTGTTGTTAGTTTCACACAATTGTCATCCAGATATTGCCTATTTACCGCTTCATTCGCATTTTGTGGTGCTCCTAGATTAACAATCCGACTACTATTACAATCTAAGCCAGTAGCATTAAACCACGAAACAATGGTCCCGTCAATAATAAAACTTATTTTTTTCGCAGAAATTTCAAAGTTGTAATATGTTGCCGTGTTCATATCCAAACTAGCAATTGACCCGATATTACTGGTAGAATTGAAAACAATGAATGTTCCCTTTGTTGTTGAATTTCCAGTAATTTCTGGCATCACCATTTCTTAGATTAGACGGCGCTGCTAGTATGACGGGAGGGCTAAATATGGGAAACCAAAGCATAACAAATGTAAATCTTGTTGATGGTGTGGATGTTTCTGTTCTTGATGGTTCGGCTGTTAAAACCTCAGGAAACCGAACCATAGCAGGAATTAAGACATATAGCAGTGGTGTTCGTTTCTCCATTGTCCAGTGCTATAAATGAGTAGTTGATTATCTGATGATGTTGTTATAATCACATCGCTATGTGTATCAATACTTCCACTCGCCGACACTTTCGCGTTGTTGGAGCTGATAGCCAAGTTGTGATAGACCTGCCATTTAGTTGACCTACGTTTGTAATGTTTTGACTTTTCATATCAAGACCAGCACTCGCATTTATTATACTGCTAAATGTTTGAATTCCTCCTATGGTTTGGTCTCCTGTTAGTTTGACCACCGAACCATCAACTGCGAGATTAGCGAGATTAATTCCATTATACGTAGAAGCCCCTGAAATAGCATAACCATTCATATTTAGTGCCCCCGTCATACTAGCAGTGCCGTCTAATCTAAGAAAGGGTGGTGTGGTATTTCTCCATTGTCCTGTGCTATAAATAAGCAGTTGGTTATCTGCTGGGAAGCCTGATATTGTCACATCGCTGTGGCTATCTATACTTCCACTCGCTGAAACTTTATCATTATTATCATTATGCTCAAATATCCATTCATCAATATCTTTGGTATTTAGTAAATTTACTCTTGTTATATTCTTCCTTCCCATACTAATATTGCCGAATTCATCAACATTTATCGGAAATGTTTTATTTAACCAGTTTATTGAATTATATGTTAGATAACTATTCGTCGCTATCGGCGCGGTTATAACCACATCTGAAAGTGTATCAATTGAACCAAGGGCTGTATTCTTCCATTTGCATTCTACATCGTTGTAAGTTAAGTATTGTCCGCTCGCTTGTGCAAATATGTTTGTGTCTATCAAATTATATAAACTGGTTTGGTGCAGATTGGAAGTATTGCTTCTGTGTTGAGTTGAGGCTTTGACTTCGTCGTTTTCCCTCACTCGTTGCTCTGTATAGTATAATTTTTTTCCTTCTTTGATGTCCGTCGTTGATTGTAAAGCGAGACGTGTGTCAAATCGCGCATCAGTATAATAAAGATTTATTGGGTCGGAATCTTCTGGCACTCTGTCTGTATTCAGACCGACTATGTTTGTGTTGGTAAGGTCAAGGTTAAGTATATTTAGACTATCAACAGCCAACTCATTAAGGCAGAGTAATGATTTATATTGCGACATTGTATATTAATTATTTTTAATTTTTTATTTTTGTTAAATTATACTAACAAAAAATACAATTATTTTGTGTAATATCATTCGTCGGTAAACAATGCAGTCAAAAGATGCTTTAAAAGAAAACTGGAAGAAAGCAGTTCAAGCAAACAGAGCAAATGCTGAACGTAGAAAGGACGAGTGGGCACGTGAAAGGCTTCGTAAAAAAGGAGAATTAAAAGAAGCATCAGTGGAAGAACTTATTGAGACAGATGCTGAAGTTGGTGTTGCGAAAGAAATACTTAAAAATCCTGAGATTGAAGATGAATCAAGCGAAAGCGATAGCGAAATTGATATGTCTGAGGTTATTGCAAATCATATGCTTAGAAAGATAAAAAAGAATGCTAAAAAGCCCAAGAAGAAAACCGCAAAGAAAGCACCACAGCCCAAGAAGCCTGAGAATTACAGCGAAGAAAAAGAAGAAGAAAGTGAGAGTGAAGAAAGCGAAGATTATGAAACAACAGGCGTAAAACAAAGAGGCGGTAAAAAACGAACTGAAAAAATATCAGTTAATGTATATAACAATACACCAAAGAATAAAGAAAAAAGTAAGGAAGCAGAAAAGATATTTTTGAAATTCTAATGATATTCATCAACTTCACTTTCATTCGTTTCACTCACAAGTCCCGAAGGGACGTTGTGACGCTGCGCTCACATTCTCGTTTGTTGATGAACATCGTAGGGAGGTGATATTATTTTAAAATGAAATAAAAAAACGATGGTTTAGAATAAGAGAGAGTGCGACAGCACGAATCGCAATTCTAAACTATCAATGGATCACAAACACACAACTAGTAATATTAATGCACACGATAAGGATACACAACTAGAAGATACTCCGCGAGGCGAACCAACAGAGGAAGAACGGACAAGCACTGCTCAAGAATTATTTCGTCAGACTAAGCCTAGGACTAGAGGGACAACCATATGGGCTGATAAGGTATTAGATATGGTTAATATTGATTTAATGGATATGAGTAAGGTTGCTACAAAAAATAAAAATTATAATTTTGCCCTTATTTGGATTGATATTCATAGCCGTTATGCTTATGCGATACCTATTAAAAATAAATTTTCAACCACCGTTTTAGATGCTCTCAAAAAATTACCAAAGCCTAAAGCATACATATCGGACAATGGTGGGGAGTTTAAAGGTGCTGTTGGTGAGTGGATGAGAAATAATGGTATTGAACATTATGGTTGAAGTAGGCGATCATAATTCGTTAGGTATTGTTGATAGATTTGTTAGAACACTAAGAGAAAGATTACACGTATTATGGGCTTTTAATCGTAATTTTGATTGGATAAGTTATATTGAAGATGTTGTTTATTATTATAACAAGAAAGAACATTCAGCGATTAAGGCGGCACCAATTGATGTATTTAAAGGAAATGATATTAGCCAACAACATAGATATTGTGATAAATATTTATTTGGTTTCAAAGAGGGAGACAGAGTTAGAAAATTAAACAAGAAACACATTCTAGAAAAGGGAGGAAAGACATGGAGCAAGCAAATCTACACCGTCAAAGCCCGTAAGGGATACCGGATTGTATTAACAAATGATGATATAGTGCCACCACGACATTTATTAAAGACAGATGCAACTAACGAACCGGAAGAAACAGATATTAATAAAGAACTAAAGCAACTAACTAAAGAAAAACAAACCAAGCATTTTCTTAAACGAGAGGAAATAGACCCTGCCAACATCAGAACTTCTTCCCGACAAAGGAAGAAAAAAGAAATAATGGACTTGTAGTAATATTATTTCTTGAAGTGATAGGTGGCAAACTTTGAATACACAGGGACCTAAGTGTGTATGTAGTACCCCTTTACCGCCGACCAAGAATGAAACACGCGGATAACATTCTTAGAATCGATGGTGACAAAATAAACTTTTGCCTCTCCAGGGCTCTTCATGAATTTCGCCTCAACCCTGTTATTCCCTGGCTTGATGAAAACAAGGTCTGGTGTCTTGTCATCGTTGACAAACTCGACGAAACACTTACTTTCTTCACGATGCTTTAGTGGGGACAGCACCTGGGCTTCGTATAGTTGTATTGCATTTAAAGCATTTGAAACAGCACCAACATCCTCCTCTTCGTCTTCGTGAAGTAATAAGTGTGCTTTTATGTTGTAGTGAAATTTGTGTCGTGTTCATTAATGAGAAGTGAGCAGGTAGGCAGACAGCACAGATCACACAACCATTTTACTCTACTTGGGCTCTCACTTCATTACCATACAACTTATACTTAACTATAACTTCATCAAATGTATCACCTTGTTCAATTAAATTACGTGCGAAATTTTCCTCTTGGCGAGACATTGGAAATTAATTTTTTTCTAACCACTTTTCCAAAAATGCTATTTCTTTCTTAGTCTCTTTTTCTTTTCTAAGTCTCTGCCTCTTAACTTTTCTCTCTTCTTCCATTCGTCTTTTGTCTTCTTTCAGTTCCTCATCTCTCTGATTTGCTGCTTCCAGTCTTGATTCAACATCGTTAAGGTCTCGTTTCAATAATCTTTTTTTTTGGACAAGTTTTTTTCTTAGTTTCCAAAAATATTTTATCCTTTTTTGCCGTCTTACTTGTCTTGTCAGAATAATAATCAATCTAATTATTTTCTTCTGTTTCTATTTCTAACTCACTTTCACTAGAAATTTCATTAGCCTCTTTGGCTTCATGATCGATAAATTCGCTCATCTCTTCAAGAAGAACTGCGAGAGACAAAAAAGTGGTAGGGGATCCAAGAATTCTTCGGTTCTCTGAACACTTTGCGCAAAAACCATGTGATAACATTGCGCATTGACTGAGGAGAAAAACACAACGCAAAAAATTTATTTGTTCTCTGTCTTGGTTATGGGTGGTGAAATTAGTAAGTTGGTGGTGTCGTCCGTCATTGTCGGCGGTTCAACTCCCACTGCTTACCCTTAAACCACTCTTTTCCAGATGCCTTTTTTTTTTCTTTTTTTTCTCTTTTTTTGTAAATTCCTTTTTTTTTTTTGCTTAATAGCCGTATGGTAATGTTGTAATCGGATTTTCTTTTAGTGGTTGTATTACTCTTTTTGTGTAAGTAAATGAAAATATCTTTTGTATGTGCTCAGACGAAATTGTTTTAGTCTTTTTGTTTCTCGTTATTTTGCTGTTGGTGTGAATGGTTAAATTTCCAGCCTCTGCCACATTCTTTGCTATACACTTTTCACCTTTTGTTTCAAGTAAGTCCTCTAATTCTTCATATGCCTTCTTAGATAGTTCAGTGTCTTGTACTTGTAATCCGTTGCTTATAATACTAAACATATTTACTAAATTCAATTTCTTACAAGTCTCGTAATTCATTGAGAAGCCCTTTAATTTCATTTTCGTAGTTCCGTCATCTAGTATGTAGCCGTAGGATTTAGGACCTGCTCCAACAAATGTGGTTATCTTTCTACTTATCTTTGTCTTTTTATCTATCAATTCGTCTGTCCATTGCCCCAATAAATCTCCTGTCGGTATTGTTGTCTGTCCTTCTTTTTCATCTACCGAATAAATCACACTATCTGTGTCGTGGTATAATACTCTATTACCTAATCTGTCCATCATATCATACAATCTCATCTGTGCGTGTGCTGCAGTAAATAGTGCTACACAGATATTTGTATTGTATGGGTCTGATACTTTTTCTGGGTGTAGGTTGTAAGATAGTTCTAAGCATTCTTTGTTTATCACATTGATTGATACTTCATTTATCTTTTTGTCGTTTAGTATTTTGTATAGTTCTGCTTCACTCCTTACTATTTTTGTTTGTGTCTTGTTGTTTTGTTGTCCAAATTTTCCCCATAGTGAGTTTAGACAGAGTTTTGCCACAGCCCTTCTACCTTCATTCTTTTCAATCTTGCTTTTATCTAATTTAATTTTCATCTGTTCTTCATAGTCCTTAATGTAGTTGTCTTTGTCTTCTTCTGTTATGACATTTGAAGGATAGCCACTTGATTCCTGTTTCACTCTTAGAAATGTCTTAATATATTCTTTGAATAATTCCGTTGTCTGCTCGTTCCAATGCCATAATTCATAAGTTTTAATAAGTCTGTAGCCTTTTTGTATTGCTTTGTAAATAAGTGGTGTTGTCCATGTGCCTGTCAGTATTCTGTCCTCGTCAGTGTGCTGACATTTGTCCTGTAAGCCTTCCTTGCCACATTTATTACATAAATAATACATCATCTTTCCTCTATCTTGACATGGAAGGACTGGGTGAATTAGTCCTCTAGGTGGTAGTATTTTTATTTTGCTATACCGAATGCTGTTTTATTATTCAACATATCATATGCTTCTTTTCCTCTTATTGCTTTGTGGTGTTTCACAGGATAGGGGTCATAGTACATAACCGTCGGATATAGAGAGCACACATTTATATACTTAGCATACTGATACTCACTCATTGACTTCCAGTATAGAGACAGAGCATTCACTCTTCCACCAAACATAGCATATGTCGTGGATTGATTGTTTCTTGCTCCATTAATGTCTCTTCTATTGTGCCTTTGAATTCTTCCTTTGTTCTTATCCTATTTCATTGACACCCCCATATTGTTATTAATTGACTAACTTCAGGATGCTGACTTATTAACGTTTCTCGTAGTTTAGTTTCCTTGTATAGTTGCCTAAATGTTTTATTAACAGACTTTTCTCTATTCAGTTCGTTTCCATTAAAGCACTCAGGACACCCGTGCCAATAACAACCATGGAACTCATATGCCGTTTTTGTTTTCTCGTCATATCCATCTAAGTAGGCTTTCACACCTTTCGGTAAGCTTAGTATTTTTTCTTTACCATTTAGACCATGTTGAATTTTGGCATTGTCCTTTTTTTCTCTGTATGCTAACCATTCCACACACATACGACTTGTTTTTGCTTTGTCTGTTCTGTTTGTCGGTATGACTGCTATGCTGTCCTCAGGCATGTAGTTTGTTTTGAATAGTGCCATACACGTAGAGGCAATTGTTGTGTATTGAAATGGATCAATACCAAACTCCATAAATTGCTTCCTAAACTCAATACACCCCCTCCTTAGTATATCTACATCACTATGACAATATTCAATCATTTCTTTTTATTGAAATCAAATACTTTGCTTTTTTCCTCGTCATACCATTTTAGAAAATCCTCTCTTTTCTTCTTTGAGAATGAGTTATAACCATAATCATCTTTGTCTGGCATTTTCCCTATGTATGTTTGGTTGTCTGTTTTATTGAAAAAGTGAGGAAAATATCCTTTCTTTAATTCTGTAAGTCCGAATGTATCAGGAAAATCAGATAAAGGCATAGTAAGGAAAGATAGACTATCTATAAATCTAATCTGTTCTTTTCCATTACCAATAGACATCATTATTTTTCCACCTTCATAGATTACAAATGGAGTTATGCCTTTTTCAATTAACCATTTCAGCACAAGTTGACAATCATACCCCGCGCATTATGTGCTATGAATGTATAGCCCTTATGTTTCACACCCAACGCCCACTCACAGAATTGTTCAATGTTTTTATGTATGATTGGTGTGTTGTCGTTGAAATATTGACTTTCTGAATGATTGATAATATGTATTCCAGTCTCTTGATTTGCTTCAAAATCAAAGAATACATATTTTATTGATGGTGCGTGTATGACTTTTTTCTTTATCTCACATTGGTGCCATAAAGGTTTTAGTTCTTTGCAGTTCCTACATTTTTCATATCCGCATTTATATTCTCCTTTGCATGTCTTAGCACACGTGACACATTTCTTCTTTACATCACACAACTCATTTTGTTTATGATTGTTGAAACATTCATCATTAGGAAACTTTCTATTACACTCATTGCACGTTTTCCATTTTGAAATATTGTCATATCCTTTACATCCTTCGGTTAGACATATATTACATTTGAATTCACATGCGTGATTATGTTCGTATCCCTTCATACATTTCTAGCAAAAGTTTCGTTTTGATAAGAATGCTTTCATACTTGTTATGGTGTCGTAATGGTTCATTGTTTTTAGTATGTATATATATTTTTTGTCCTTCATCTCAGTCTTATATACGATTTTGTCTGGATATTCAACAATAACAATGTTATAGTCTATATGTCTAGCAAACTCACTAATTTCGGAAAGCACACACAAATCTTTCATGACACCAGCCTCCTCATGTAGTTTGTTCGCCAGTTCGTCTTGGATTCTGCGTCCGTCCTTGATTTGTGAATACTTTTGATGCTTTTCTATTTTTGCCTTTGCTACAACTATTGCACTTGCCAAACATATGTTGTCATCATTATTTATTCGTATTACACCTTTCTTTTTATACATGTCTGTTTCTGTTATTGCCTTCAATCTTGCTCCTCCTCCTGGCATCCTTACACCCACAAAATTGAAATCAATAAGTTCCATTGTTGCTCCTTCTTCGTCCATATAGTTTTCGTCGTTTGATTGCAGTATAGATTCTAATCTAGTCAGTATATCTTCTAAATTGAAATCTTTTACTTTTATTAATTTTTGGTTTTGAACATTCCAAGTTGAAGGAATAGCACTAATACGTATTTGTATTAAGTCATTGTCTTTGTAAAGTGTTTTAAAGTCTTCAATTATAGATCCGATCATGCCGATGATACCCTCTAATGGAAACTTTTTCACTTTTTGAGACATTGATTTACTTAATTTTATAGAATATACAGATTGCCCCACTGGTAGATTGTGTTCAGTGTCACTCCTTATCAGTTTATAGCCATTGAAATCTATTACTTGTGGTTCAACATATTTTCGTTCCCTTTGTTTTCGCTCAGGTTCAGAATAAAACCTTTCAGGGTCAGATAGTGCTCCCCTCGTAGTTGTTATGTCGTAAAACCTACTACCATTTGGCTTTTTCACATACAACTTGTTTTGCCTTATTTGGAATATTATATTTGCCTCTGTGAGTTTGTCTAGGTTCCATGTGTGCCCGCCATAGTCGATGGTGTTCGACATATATTAATTGGAATATAATTTTTCAAAAAATACTTTTTATTTATATATAAAAATATATATATATAATATTATATTATCTTTAATATGAAATTCATTTTTTTTTCAGGTCTCAATTTGGCCGACAATACTCTGGAGCCTAATAAGGTCAGCCTTGATTTTTTCTCTTTTCTTTTGATTTTCTCAGTATGTCTGCCTTGTTTTTTTGATAATATTCTTTTGCTCTCATAAGTGCTTTCTCTTTATTTCTTCTCTGATATTCTCTCATGCGTTCAGCGTGTTTCGCCCTTGCCTCCTCTGCAGTATATGTAGGTTTTCTACACATTTATATCATATATAATATAATTTTTATTTATTTAAATAGAAATTATTTTGTTTTAAAACATAAACTTGGTGTTTCAATGAATCCTCATGAGCTAATTGTTGCAGGTAAAGAAGATACTATTTTACCGCACCCACATTCATATTTTTCGTTTTGTTTCTTTTGTGCCCATACTTTTTTATATTCTTTCTTTTTTTTTGTTCTTCATTTCACAATTCCCTTTTTGGTTTGATATACGTATCGTTGTACTCTTGTGCTTTCTGTTGTGCTTGTTCTTTTGTCCTCTTACTATTAATACAAAAATTCTTTACATTTTGTTTTCCTTCCTCCTTTATTTCACACACACCCTCAGTCGAGTGATATTGTTCATAACATACACTCCTCCCTTTGAATAATACTTTGCATTTTGTTATATATAAGGGTTATATAGTTTTTAATATATAATTCAATATAGCACACTTTTTATACTCGCAATAGGGATGAATTTTAATTTTTTAAAAAAGATAACTAAGTTCAGGACAGCAGTAAAAACTAAGAAACATGTTTTAATGTATCTTCGTGTTGATTTGAAAAAAGATAGATAAGTTATCTTTTTTTTAGAGTTTGAGAGAAATTCAAATTTAGAATATTTAAGCCTTAATGATTGTTATATTTAATTTGGATAAAGTTATGTATATTTTTGTTGAAATTAATAGTAAGATGAATTTATATAAAAATATCATTATTTTATATAAAAGATAACTGTCCAATAGTGGTACCTATAGTAGTATAACTTACTAGATATACTAGTACTTTTCACGTGGACGTTCCCTGAGTAAAATTGTAAAATTGTTCTCTCAATACTTTTCACGTGGAAGTTCCCTGAGTCAAATTGTAAAATTGTTCTCTCAATAAAAACGGAGAAGTATGGATTACTAGATGTCACTTGTAAGTAACTTCATTAAATAGGGGGCTTTCGGATGGCAAAATTCCGTCAAAAACCGTTTCGTCATCGGCAAAATTTAGAAACAAATTCATCTACCGGCCCTATGCATTTTGGGGTGCCGCTGATGACCAGGTTTCTAGAGGTGTGGCGAACTGAAAAACGTTTATACGAAAAGCCACTGCCCGTGAAATTCATAGGTGTTGCCTCCAAAAAAGGTTATCCAGGAACTTTTTGTTTCTTTTATTTTTGGCCTCCGAAAATGGTTATCTCTAACTTTTGGGGGGTTGTTTCTTCTGCCTCCAAGTTTTTTTTGCATGGTAGTTCACACCTTGCGCTATTTTCTTTCCACCACACACTTTTCTATTTCTTTCCCACACAACAAGTACTTTTTGATTTTTGATTCCACTTACGCATTGTCTGTGTGTGTGTGTGAGTGTGTGTGTGTGTGTGTGTGTCACTGTGTGTGTCTGCCTGTCTGTCTGTCTCTCTGTCTGTCTCTGTCTGTCCGTCTTTCTGTCTCTCTGTCTCTCTGCCTCAGACTAGTACTGTCTGTCCGTCTGTCTGTCTGTCTGTCTCAGACTCTGTCTCAGACTGTCCGTGTGCTGTCTGTCTGTGCTGTCTGTCTGTTTGTCTGTCTGTCTGTCTGTCTGCCTGTCTGTCTGTCTGCCTGTCAGAAGATGATTACACTTTTCATAGGGTCATTTTTAGGAAAAATGCCCTCTATGAAAAGAGTCTTTCGGACCAAAATCTCCAAAAATCAGCAAACAAGAGGAAATCAAGACGAAATCAAAAAGGAAGCGAAATAGAAGAAGAAAAAGGAATTACCTTTATGGTAGCACCCACCTATCACACAGACAAGAATGATATGAGAAAAATTTCTTTGAAAGCAAGGGGTTTTTTGTTTTTTGTTTTGAAAATTAATAAAATAATACACACTAGTTTATACTCCTATGTGCAAAAGGAGTTTAGTGGATAGACCACTTTTTATATAGCATAATTGTTTCTTACTTGGAACATATCATTTCCATTTTCAACATTCATATCTCCGTCATCATTATCATTCTTATCTCTTATGTATTTCATTAGCGAACGATTGAAAGACAATCCTTCTTTATCTATTCCATCAAAAATACGATCTTGTATTTCTATCTTAAACTCAGAACGATTTTCTTGTCTCCAAGCATAAAAAAGTCTGATTTCTTTTTCTTTTTTGAATAAAGTCATTCGTCTTTTTTGTTTAAACATTCTGTCATTTTCAACCTTTTCACTTTCCTTATCAAGTTTGCGAATTATGTGATTAATAGCATTTAGTTTGATTAGGAATGGTTGTTTTTTTTCGTTCAATAAATCAATTTCTCTGTCAATCTTATTTATTCTTTCTTCACAAAATTCTGGATTTTCGGTCCATTTTCCGAAATTACATTAACTATTTCCAAAATTCCTCTGACCCTAAATAAAAAAAGGAAATTGCTAAAAAAACTGACGACCAAAACCAAAATCACGTGTCAATCTCATTCTCCCAAAATCTCAAAATCCAAGAAGTGGATGATTGCGAGAAGCAAGAAGGACACCGAGGAGCTCTTCGCCGACTTGTTGGACAACTTGACCGACACCCTTGGGAGGACCGAGTTGAAGAATGCCCCAGCCGACCCCGCCCCTTCCGTTCCTTACCCTGCCCCCGCCGACCCTGCCCCGCCGACCCTGCCCCCGCCCCCGTCCAGCCCGACCCCGCACCCGCCCCCGTCCAGCCCGCCCCCGCCCCCGTCCAAGTCCCAAACCCTGAAATAGGCTGGTCCTCATTTGAGCAATCAGAAAGGCACGTTGAGGGTAAGCGATTTGTTCAAGTTCATACCGAATTCATCCAGGCAAGAAAAAGGGTGAGGTCTTATATTTTCAAAGCTTACGGTGGCGATTTTTTTGAAGAAAACCCAGAAGAGAAAAAAAATGAATACTACTTTGGTTGGGCAAGAGTTGATACTACTATAAGAAAACCAAAAAATGAGCAATTATTTCTTGTGTCGGTGGGCGAGCCAGACGAGTTGATTATTTTCAATTCGCTCACAGCGATGAACAGAACATTACAGGACAGGATTTCAACGATTAAGTGGATTATTCCGATAACACATCGGTACTAAATAAAAAATACCACTTCACAAATCCAGTATTACTTTCGCTTTCTTTTCTCTTTTGCTCGTCCGGACATTTCCTTCATCAATACTTTCTCTTTTTAACTGTTCCTTTGTTTTCTTTTCTTTTGTTATTTCTTTAACTTGTTCGTTAATTTGTTTTTCTTCGTCCGCCGGTTTATCAAATTTGATCTTTAATAATTCCCTAGGACTGACTAACTCGTCTGAATTTAATATTAATTTAAATCCCTTTCTTCCGACGACGGTGTAAATTTGTTTACTGTATTGTCGGCCGCCTTTTGAAAATAAATTTCTTTTTAATTCCTTTCTTACCCTGTCGCCTTTTTCAAATTCATCTACTAAACCATCCCTTTGAATTCGTTGTTTATTTTTATTTACACCCTTAAATACATCAATCGGCCTAGCTTGAATTGTTCTATGAAACCGCATATTATAAGCATCTACCATATCATCAATCCAAGAAAACCAATCAAAATTACCATTAGTTTCAAATAGAATGTCAAGCCATCGTCTAATAGTTCTTATTACACTGTCAACTATCGCAAGAGCCCGATGGTCGCCAACTTCAACCGTCCGGTGTTCAATATTATTCTCTCTAAAATAATCTTTAACCATTCCTTTATATTCACTTCCGCTGTCAGTTGTAATTGATTCGGGTGTGTATGGTATTGATTTTAAAGCCATATAAACTTCTTTTGCCGTTTTGTTTTTAAGTGGTTTAATGATTAAAAATCTGCTGTGAGTGTCAATCCAAAATAACATCCAGGCATAACCTTTATTTCCTTTCTTGTCTTTAAGTTTAGACATATCAGCCAAATCTACAAATACTTGTTTAAGTGGTTTGTCCGCCCATATAGTATTCCATTTATCGGTCAGTAATCTTTTTTGGTAATGTATTTCTAATGCTTGTTGTTCCTTTCTTTCATCCTCATCCGCACCTCCTGGATTGCTGTGTTTGTAATCCATCTAATATTTAATCACACCTAATGTTTTATCTCTATATATTGCTCTTTCTTTTTTTTCTAGTTCAAAACAATAATTAGAACAAAACTCATAGGTATAAAATCGGTCAAATGTATCATCAATGGCTGTAATCTGTCGGTTCGCTAAACACAGAGTTAATCCGCACACATAGCAACTAGTGAAGTCATACATACGATGATTATATAGGTAGTCCATAATGTGTAAACGAACATCTAACGGAAGGTTTTTTATTTTGCTCATATATATATATTAGAACTTTAAAAATATCTTTGAAACATCATTGATTGTTTTTTTTTGGTTTCTCGGGTTGTTCATTATAAACATTGACACTAACACGGCTGGATTTTTTACCACCTTTCTTAGGCTTAGGCTCTTCTTCCTCGCTTTCCTCGCTCTCACTCTCACTCTCTTCTAATTCAGGCAGTTTCTTTTTTACCACCTTCTTCGCCTTCTTCTGTTTAGTCTTCAATTTTATACCCGCCACCCGTTGGGCAACGATATCTACAAAGTCTTGTTCTACTTCCTCATCCGAACTGCTTTCCTCACTTATCTCACCGTCTCGCCCATCAATCATATCCTTAGCCAACTGTTTCTTAGACACGTGGTCCATCTTTTCGTCAACCGTCATTTCTTTCACATTCTTCGCCTCTTCCTCCGCAAGTAGTTCCCTAGCCCTCTCAATCTTTCTTTGCCTCGCATACTGTTTCTTCATTACAGTCGCTTTTTCAAGGTTCTTTATGGCAATCTCTCTATTACCTCTTGGCATTGTTTGTCTCGGTTGTATATCTAACCAAAAATAATTTTTAATCGGTTTAATTATTATCCAAAATATATAATATGTCAAACTTCAAGTCGCTCTTAGGCTTGTCTGAAATTGCGGTGGACTCGCTGGACATAGCCAACCTTGATTTAACGAATACTAATATAATTGGCTTAAACACAGATAGGGTGCCAGAAGATGCTGACCCAATAAATCTTTATTTTACCGACGGCCGATTTGACACCCGACTGGCTACTAAAAGCACAACGGACATAAAAGAAGGAACTAATCTATACTATACTGATGGAAGGTTTGACACAAGATTTTCAACTAAATCAACAACTAACTTAACCGAAGGACTTAATTATTATTGGACTGATAACCGCTTTGACACACGTCTCGCTTTAAAATCAACGACAGACTTAAAAGAGGGAACCAATCTATACTATACTGATGGAAGGTTTGACACAAGATTTTCAAACAAATCAACAACTAACTTAGCCGAAGGAACCAATTTATATTACACCACCGCGAGGGCTAATACAGACTTTGATGCTAGGCTTTTATTGAAAACGACCGCAGACTTAAAAGAAGGAACAAATTTATATTACACCACCGCGAGAGCAAATACAGATTTTGATACGAGACTGGCTACCAAGAGCACCACCCATTTAGCAGAAGTGACTAATCTATACTATACTAATGCGAGATTTGACACTCAATTAGCTACCAAGAGCACAACCAACTTAGCAGAAGGAACCAATCTATACTACACCACCGCGAGGGCGAATACTGACTTTGACACACGACTAGGAACTAAATCAATAGATGCTTTAAGCGATGTGACTATAACAACACCAGCAGACAATCAACTGCTCATTTACAGCACAGGCCAATGGAGGAACACGGCTGCACCTTTTCTGAGACTAGATGGCACAGCAAGTATGACGGCTGGATTAAATATGGGAGGATTTGCGATTACAAATGTTGGTAATGTTGATGGTGTTGATGTTTCCACCCTTGATACTTCGGTGGTGAAACTAACAGGAGACCAAACCATAACAGGAACTAAAACATTTAGCAACGAAATTAAAGCAAATGCGGGTGTATCAACGACGACATTAACAACAAGCGACAATATAGTAGTTGGAGCAGGTAAAAAAATATTTCTGGACAGGTCAGGCTATCTAAACACAAACAATAAACTAGTTTTATATGATGGAG
The DNA here is from genome assembly GCA_019918135.1 of Paulinella micropora. Taxonomy (NCBI): domain Eukaryota; phylum Cercozoa; class Imbricatea; order Euglyphida; family Paulinellidae; genus Paulinella; species Paulinella micropora. Next base: position 69,864 of record WBZZ01006789.1, on the reverse strand, counting down.
GAGGGGAATCAACAACAGCATTTTATGGGTTTGGTATTGCTGGCGGAATATTAATATATAATGTTGATAGTGCGGGGGCGAGCCACGTATTTTATCATACCGCGACAACAGAATTATTTAGAATTAACAACACAGCAATTACGGCTTCAAAATCAATAACAGCAAATGCGGGGATATCAACAACAACACTTACGGCAAGCGGAGCAATAACGGCAAATGGCGGACTAAATATGGGAGGGCAAAGCATAACGAATGTAAATCTGGTTGATGGTGTTGATGTTTCAGTCCTTGACACTTCGGCGGTTAAAACCTCAGGAAACCAAACCATAGCAGGAATTAAGACATATAGTAGTGGTCTTGAAATAACAGGAAATTCAACGAATGCGACAACAAAAGGAACATTCGTGGTTTTTAACTCCACAGCCAATATAGGAACTATCGGTTGCCTTGATATGGGCACGGGTGTAAATTATAACTTTGAAATAATTGCGAAAAAAATAAGTTTCATTATTGACGGGGCGATAGTCGGTTGGGTAAATGCTTCGGGGCTAGATTGTAATAGTAGCAAAATAGCCAACCTTGGAACTCCGACATTAGCGACGGACGGAGCGACAAAAGGGTATGCGGACACATTAGATGGGCAGAATGTGAAACTCACAGGAGACCAAACCATAACGGGAATCAAAATATTTAATGGAAGTAGAAATGATATAAAAGCACTAAATTTGTTAAGCCAAGCCGATTTTAATAATGTAGATATCATTAATGGAGGAAATATTACATATAATGGCGCTAGAATTTTGAACCAGAATGGTGGCGATATATTCTTTTCACAGACAACGGGCGATTGGCAGTCTTTCTTATATACTTTAAATACTGATTCAAGTGGAACAGCCGACCAAAGAGGCTACCTATTCACGAATGTAGCATTTGATGTAAAAGGAGCAGGACTTTATATTTCAAAACTTTTAGATAATAAGTCTGCTTCGTCTGATATCGTTCGTTTTAACAATGCGGGTGGTATGAAGTTTTATGGTGCCTTAGATATGAATTCAAACAACACTACAAGTGGCGGAACAATAACAGGAACAACAATAACAGGAACAACCATAACCGCGAGCACCAAAATAACAACAGCGACAGGTAAACCGATAATCATAGGCAATACAACGAAGGGGACAGGTCCATCGGCGGGATTAGAAGTGTATGGTGCTTTTGGTGATTTTACTTCTGGGCCACATATACAAGCGATTACAACGGAAGATACATATCCCGTATTTACAATAGCAAATTTGGGTCATAACAATATAATTCTTGCTTTTGATGCTTATTTGGATAATGCTGGATGGAAATCAAGTTATGCGAATGCGAATTTCAGAATAGCAAAGGTGAGTAATACACTCTCTTTTGGTTATAAATCAGGAATAGCGGTAGGGAATGCTATAACTTGGTCTGAGGCGATGAACATAGATAACGCGGGGTTGATAACGGCAAATGTGGGAATAACACTAGCACAAGATAAACCATTAATATTGGGAAGAACAACACAAGGGTTAACAGCATACACAGGCGGATTAGAATTATACGGGACATCTGGTGTAGCGGGGCCACATATACAAGCATTTACAACAGCCGACCCTAATTGTTTTCAATTAATTAACAATGGGCATAGCAATGTAGCATTAAAATTTGATTGTTATTGGGATGGAGCAGTTAACGATAAGTCAAGTTCTGCTACTTCAAATTTTATGATATCCAAAGGCACTAATCTCCTTTTTCAATATGCGTCAGGAGTAGCGGTAGGAAGCAATATAACATTTAACACCGCAATAGACATCAATAGTTCATCGGGCTTATTAACAACGAAGGCAATAACAGCGAGTGGAGCAATAACTGCAAATGCGGGAATTACATACTCAGGGCTGCTAAACGACAACAACTACTAATGGAGCGAAAATAGGAATTCAAGGACAAACAGATGGAGGGGGAAATAGAGGAATATTTATGTGGGATACCGCCGATTCAAACTGGGGGATTTATATGGCACAATCTGGGGCAAATAAAGCACTAAATGGAGTATCAGCGGCACCAGCAACATCAGCAAATGGTATAACTTCTCACGCTATAAGGTTTAGAGCGGCTGCTGGTGCGACTAATGGTTTTATATGGGAAAATGGAAACAATGCTGGTATAATGTCGTTGAGAGGGAGCGATGGTTATTTGTGGGTCGCAAGTGGTATGACAATAGACTCCACAATATCAATTAATAACTCTACCGCTCAACTCTATTTTACAGACGGCACGACAACTACATGTGGCATAAAGTGGGCTGACGACAACCACGGCATATTTTGTAAGAGAAACTCAGATCAAATGTATTTTAGAGAATACGGAACTTGTTATTTTCAAACCACAGGAGCAAACACAAGAGCGACACTTACCAGCAGTGGAATTGTTAATACTTCTGACAGGAGACACAAAACCGACATAAGAGATGCTAAATTCTGCGGTTTAGATTTTATAAATGCCCTCAAACCAAAGTGTTTCAAACTTAGAGAATCAGAAAGAGAGAACTGCGGTTTCATTGCTCAGGATATTGAAGAATTAGTTGAAAAAAATTAATATGTTTTAATCCAGTTGAAGACCATAAAATGTCAAAAGACGACGGGACAACAGAAGAATTAAAAACAATGAATTATTTTGATTTAATAGCCCCAATAGTTAAGGCGACACAGGAGTTATCAGAAAAGGTAGTTAATTTAGAAAAAGAAAATAAAATTTTACTTAATATATTACAAGACCAAGCAAACCAATTAGCAGAAATCAGAGCAGTCGTATTTACACCCAATGCCTCCTAGATTACACCCACCACCAATCATAGAAGTAGATGGAGGCGAACTCACACCAGAGTTAAAGAACCGCGTGCTTGATGTCCAAATTAAGCAGGAAGAAAAAAAATTAGACCACGAATACGAGGACAGCTGGGATTGCTGTTTGACTAAGCAAAAAACCGACAGCAGACTTATTAAATACTTATTTCAAATGGGTATCATTATCGCCATCATCACCCTTTGTATCGTGAGGTTGTCTGAAAAGAACTTACCGTGTGAAGTTGCTAACACTTATGTAGGTATTTTGACCTTACTCATCGGCATCTGCCTTCCTTCACCTTCTAGTTCAAAGAAATGAGCATTCATATAGTTGAGTTTTATACCAAGAACTATCACCCGCACACATTAAGAGCAATGCCTCATCAAAACTACGACACATATTATTTCCGTTATTTATAAAAACACATTTAAATTTGGTTTCTATTCCTTTTTGAATACAATAAAGACAACTTTCATTTTTTTTATCACTAACTCGCGAATAGAAATCGCAGGCGGTCCGCCCTAACACAGAGCACACAAATAATAATATTAATAACATAATATATTATACAAAATATAGAAACAAAAAATCGCAAATGAGTGATTTCAAATTCCAAAAGATTATTTTTCTGAGTAATGATTTTGCTGGCGGTAGCAAAACATTTGACACAACCATTAAATTGAACTTTACCCCAACTAGAATGAATGTTAAGTATATACACTATATGAATGATATGACTGAAACGAAAACAAAAATTCTTCATATGGACCGCATTGGAATTATTGGCACATTCGCTGATAGCAACACCGCAAACATTTCCAATCTCAGCTACAACTTGGGGATTATTAATTGGACTGACGGTCAATACACATTTAAAGTGCTTAAAACAGACAATGGCAGTATTGAGACAGACCTCTTGGGTGGAAGAATTGTTATTTGTTTAGAATTTTTGGCATAAACCCCGCAGGTAAAATAAAAAATATATTTTAGAATATATAAAAGTATTTGGAGGTGCGGAGGCGAAGTCTCTGCTATGGAAAAAATTAACGATATACGAGTTAGACCAGTCAAGCAAAACGGAGATGGCGAGAAGTTGGCAAAAGGATATAAGTTATTTGACGAGGCGTTCGCTAACATCTTTCTTCTCGCTCGCAAGAAGAGTGGCAAGACGACCGCACTGTTTGAAATCCTGAAACGAACGACGGACAAAAAGACCCGTATTGTTATTATAGCCAGCACGATACACAAAGACCACATTTACAAAGAAATGGTTAAGCACTTCAAGAAGAAGGGAAACCCAATGGCGATATACACATATTTGAAAACGGATGGATACAGGGTGATTGATTACGAGTTGGACAAGCTCAACAAACTTGACGAGGAGCATCGGCATCGCGTACCTCGACACGCACCTGAAGCTGCAGTTTACGCTAAGCGCGGCCGCCGAGTTCGCGATCTACTGCTATCAGTCCAACAGCGACAGCGCGCACGCGGTGCTCGGCTTCGAGACCTCGGCCCAGAACGGAGCGGGGACCTCGCTGCCAGCGGGGCAGACCAGGATCTTGCCGAACGTGGTGGCCTTGGGCCTGCCGACCTCGCTGGGCATACAGATCAAGGAATGCTCGACGCTGGCCTACTCGCTCGGCGGATTCCATGAGGCCTATTGTGGGCGATGTATTTCAAGACGAAATCGCAATGGTAAGGAGCACTGGGGTGAAGTTGGTAAGAGCCGCGAGGGGCGCGCCACCGCGAGCACCGCGGCCGGCGGCAGCGGCAGCAGCACCGCCACCGGACCCGGTCGAGCAGCACCACCACGACCCAGTCGAGTACACGCGCTACCTGCTGGCCCTGACCAAGAAGAAGAAGAACAGCTCCGGCGTGCCGGCCTTCAAGCCAAAAGCGGCCAGGCGAAAGAAGAAGAAGACGACGACGAAAATTTAAATCTTGTCGCAAACTTTCTTTTAACAGAAAAAAGAGCGATGTACGAGAAAGTCGTGGTGCCACGGGAGGACTCGCATGACTCGGACGACTCGGACGTAAAGCGAGAGGAGGAAAATTGGTCCTCGCGCCACGAGTCTTATTTTGCCAGCGTGGTGGACGAATGTGCCCTGCACGCACGCCTCAATAACTCGGCTGGGTATTTTTACTACAACAAGTTCCTGGTCTTCGGGCTGCTGGCTACTATCGTGCCGGCGATCTGCTCCGTTATCGTCGGCAACTTCGGCTTCAAGGCGTGCGAAGCGGGCCGGGCGGGCTACGACTGGGTGTCTGTCACATGTTTAATTGTGGTAGCGATCATTTCTGGAGTGAACTCATTTTTCAACTTTGGGCAAAAAGCAGAGCGCCACTTCTCCTGTGAGATCCTCTTTGAAATGGTTAAGAACGAGCTGTCTGTAGAAATGGCTAAAAAAAGACGATTCAGATTAGCAGCGGACGTGCTGCTGGTCAAGATTACCATGGCCCTGGAGAAAGTGCGTTCGAACGAGCAGGTCATACCGGCAGTAGTGTTATGGGCGCACCGTATGGACCGCGAGAAGCTGGCCAAAGCGCGAGCGCAGATGGTGACGAGCGGCGACCCGGTCAGGATCCACCATGGCACGCCCGTGACGCTGGGCCGGCACTTTATCCCGATGCCTACATGACCGTGCAGACCTTGGGACACAGCTCGCAGCAGTTGGAAGCGAGGGCGGCCTTCACGAGCTCCCAGATCACGTCGACTACTGGCGGGATCAACTTGTCCACGTTGTCGTCAGGACACAAGTCCACGAGCACAGACACGAGGATCTGCTTCTTCTCCTCACCAGTATGATTAGTATAGAGAGCAAGGTACTTGACCCCGTGAACAATGAGCTGCGGCACTGACTGCCAGCTGAAGTCGCTGTATGTCCGCTTGAGCTCGAGTGCGAGCTCGTGCGAGGTTACGGTGATGGACTCTGGCGACGAGGGCATCAGCCGTTGTTCGGTCTTGCGTCTTTGCAACATGTTCTTTGTTTTTGTTTTGCGCTATAAGAAAAAAAATATATCCTCTTTCCCCTTTACTATTAAAAGGAGAGTGAATGGCCTTGTTGAAACTAGATAACCGGCAGCTGCACGAATGATGGACACTGAAGAAAAACTGCTCGTGCCGGAAGAATCGCGGTTTTGTCTCTTTCCCATCAGGCGTCTGGACCTGTATTCATTCTATGAAGCTTCCCTGCGCTCGTTCTGGACGGCAGACGAGCTTGATCTGAGCCGGGAACAGGCCGATTTCAAGAAATTGAGTGCGGACGAGCAGCATTTTATTAAGATGGTGCTGGGCTTTTTCGCCTCGAGCGACGGCATCATCCAAGAGAACCTGGCCGCTTATTTTTTAGCCGAAGTGCAGTTCAGTGAAGCGAGACTTTTTTATTCTTACCAGATCTTTAATGAGGCCGAACACTCGCGGACCTACAGCCTGTTGATCGACACGATCATCAGCGACCAGCAAGAGAAGGACAAGTTGTTCAATGCGATCACGCAGGTCCCGACCGTCGCACAAAAAGCCAAGTGGGCGCTGCAGTGGCTCAGCCCGGCCCGGTCTTCGTTTGCCGAGCGGCTGGTGGCGTTCGCTTGTGTGGAACTTGTCCAGTTCGCCTCTTCTTTCGCCTCCATCTTTTGGCTGAAACAAAAGCACCCGGGCCTGCTGCAGGGCCTGTGTACCAGCAACGAGTTTATTGCGCGGGACGAGACGCCGCACGGCCTGTTTGCGTGCCACTTGTACAAGCACCACGTGTCGAACAAGCTGCAGATGTCGCGCATTTTCCAGATCGTGGCCGGCTGTGTCGAAGTCGAGCGGAGGTTCATCAGCGAGTCGCTGCTGGTGGCCCTGTTAGGCCTGAACGCCACGCTGATGGAACGGTACGTTGAGTTCGTGGCCAACGGCCTGCTGCAGAACTTGGGCCTGAGCGAAAAGCTGTACGGGGTGGCCAAGTGTCCCTTGCCCTTCATGGAGCAGCTAGGCGTGGTAGGCAAGACTAACTTTTTCGAGAAAAGAGTGAGCGAGTACGCGCGGGCACCGGCCAAGGAGCCGGAATGGGGCCTAGACCAGGACTTCTAGCCATTGATGGTGTCAGGCATCTCCACGACTGTCTCTTCTAGTGCCATTTCGGCCTCGACGGCCGCGTGGGCGGCAGACTCGGCGGCCGCCTCCGCCTCCTCTTCTTGCTGGATCAACTGCTTGATCTGCAGGCGTGTCTCCCTGCAACCACAGACCTTTTCACAGAGCGCGATCTGCAGCTGTAACTTCTCTCGTTCTACGGCCAGGATCCGGCGGCGGGCTAGGCACGTGGCCAGCTCGTTCTCATTCTCAGCTAGTGCTTGTCGCAAAGCGTCCATTTTTAATTAAAAAGTACAGACTCAAAAGAAAAGAAATCAGCCCGGAATCTCGGTAATGGTCACTCTACCCCTTTCATAAACAGCCGTCCCACCAATAACAAGTTTCCAGGTGACAGCGCCTTGTGTGTCGCCGTAAGCTTCGAACCAAATATACTCGTTCGCTGCCACTTCCATGATACCCGACAGGCTTAGCGAAGTGTACCGCCCGTTGCCATAGAGCCCATGGGCGCCCCCTGTTACCTCAAAATTGCCTTCTGTCTGTTGTACGCCGGTGCTTGAGGCGGGTCTCACTGAATTCCTTTCGACCCAGACATCGTAAAAGGCGCCACTGGTCGGCGGGTTGTTGGTAGCCGCTGCCGAAGTAATAAACTTGAACGAGGCAGTGATCAGCCATTTCCTGGGAATACCGGACGTGTTCTGCCAGGTCGTGAAGCCGTTGGCATGGCTTACGGTGATGTTGCCGTACACGGGCGCCAGCCTCACTACGCCATCGACCGGGGTCTTCCTGCCAGTTCCACTATTAACAGAGACGGCCGTGTCACTCGTCAGCCAGTGGCCGCGGTCCCAGGTGCCCAGCTCGAACTCGCCGAGGTCGTTGATTTGGAGCACACGGTCCGTGCCGGCGGAGGGCAGCGCGGTCGGCAGCTTCAGCGTGTTTTTGCCGCACACGATCGAATCCACGCCCGTGAGGCCCGTGGCAGTGGCCGACAGTGGTCGAAGTGCTCTGGGTCACAATCTGTCCCGCAGAAGTCAGGCTCAGAACGGCGGTCTGGGCCGGCGTGGAGGCTGGCAACAACGAGCTGGCCACAAGCTGGCCCGCCGAGTCCAGCGTGACCAAAGACGTCGAGCCGGGCAGGCTAGCAGGCACTCTGACGGAAGAGGCGGCTAGCTGCCTTCCGCTGGACAAGGAGACGAAGGACGTGTTGGACGGCAACGCGGTCGGCAGCAGGAGTGCAGAAGAACCAGAAGCCGGAGCGGAAAGGGTGCTGGTGCCGCCCGCCCCGCTAAGTGACAGCGAGCTAGCAGCCCCTGTCGCTAGCTGGCCACTAGAATCAAGTGTCACCAGCAAAGTGCTACCAGGCAGAGACACTGGCACCTTTAGCGCAGAGGCACTTAGTTGCCCCGCAGAGGTCAGCGACGTCAGAGAAGTGCTGGCAGGCAGCGCGCTAGGTAGACTCAGCGCGACCGTCCCCGTGCTCGCAATCGTAGAGGCGCCGATCGTCATTGGCGACGTATTCGTGTGCCCGTCTACGTAGGCCTTGTTGGCAGCGTCGGTGGTGGTGAGCGGCGCCGCTATATTCTTGATCGCGGGGCACGATGTGTAGTCGAAGCCAAAGTGGTTGATTCCGCACCAGCTAGAACTCCCTCCCGCCTTGATAGTAGCAACCACGATGGCCACGTACCGGGTGGCCCTAGCGTTGTCGGTCTGCGCGAGAGTGATGGAATTGCCATCGACAAAGGTGTACGAGCCAGTGTGCCACAGCGTCCAGGTAGTGCCGTCTAACGATGTGCCCACCTGCCACGTCTTTGGCGATTTATCCAGACCGCTGGACTGGGCTTGCAGGTAGTACTGTTGCAGGACGACCCCAGTGCCAAAACCTAGCTGGAGCCACTCTCCGGGGTACACTACGCCCGAAAACGTTTTGCTGGAACTGGAAGTGTAGGCGCCGCTCGTGGCATTGTAGGTACTGGTGTTGCTCTGCCAGGAAAAGTTTGAGCCTGTATTGAAGCCGTCGTACGCATTGCCGTTCCCGGAAGTGGACGCACTCGCAACCAGGCCGTTCCAGCTGTTACTCGTCATGCTGTCGGGCTTCTTCACGTACGTAGTGGCTACAAGGCTCAGACCATGAGAGATAGCCTGGTCCCCGTACAGCAGCGCGCCGTCGGAGCCCAGCGACACCAAGCTAGTACTGCTTGGTAGAGCGGCTGGCAGCTTGAGTGCAGAGGTGCCGGACGCCGGAGCGGAAAGGTGCTGGTGCCTCCAGCCCCGCTGAGTGATAGCGAGCTAGCAGCGCCTGTCGCGAGCTGGCCACCGGAGTCGAGTGTCAGCAGCGCCGTGCTGCCTGGCAGGGCGGTTGGTAGCCTGATCGAAGAAGAGCCGGAAGCTGGGGCTGAAAGTGCACTGGTACCTCCAGCCCCACTGAGTGACAACGAGCTGGCAGCAGCGGCTGCAAAGTGCTGGCAGCAGCGGCTGCAAAGTTAGGTTTCAGCTCTGTGCAACGTACCCAGCGGGCTGCACTGTTTCCTCCATGGTAGATCTTTTCGATGACCCAGCGATGGACTCTGAAGTAATTAGTAGCTGTATACGAAGTGGTGAGTGTAAACGTCCTCGAAACCTCATTTACTGCCCAAGAAGAGATGCTGGTGTTCTGGTACAGCACCGTCCAGTTAGTGGGAGGGTCGGCAGCGTCGTTCGAGCCTTGGCCAGGTTGCATATAATCCAGTTGAATCCCCGACATAAACACGAGGGTACCAATCAAAACTCGACAGCAGCATCCGCGCACCATCAGAGCGACGCAGCTGGAACCACTCTCCTTGTATCCCGTTGGTGGTTTGTGCGTTCGCGCCCGCGCCCGCCACATCGTAATCTCCTGCTGGATACGTGTAGTAGTTCTTGCTGACCCAGCCTGTATCTCCGGCAGTGACGTTGTCAAACATTTTCCAGGCTCGCCAGGAACCGACCTCTTCGCTGCTCACTGTCGCTGTCCACGTGCTGCCGTAAGTGTAGTTGCTGAACACAGGAAACGTGTAGGGGTCCCAAGCTACCAGCGCTAGCGAATTCGCGGCGCCAGTGCCCAAGTTGCCGCTGCTGTCTAATGTGACCAGGGCTGTCTGTCCGGTAGAGGGCAACGCGGCCGGCAACTTGAGTGCAGAGGAGCCAGAGGCAGGAGCGGAAAGCGTGCTGGTGCCTCCAGCCCCGCTGAGTGACAGCGAGCTAACAGCCCCTGTCGCGAGCTGACCACCGGAATCGAGTGTCAACAGTGACGTGCTGCCAGGCAGTGACGCCGGTACCTTGAGCGCAGACGCGCCTACCTGGCCCGCGCTCGTCAAGGAAACGAGTGACGTGCTGGCGGGCAGCGAAAGCGGGAGTGTAAATTTAGAGGCGGTGAGTTTGCCGGTCGTGCTGTTCCACTGCGTCGCCTTCTCGGCGGTAGTAGAATCGACGCCCGACCTCAACGGCTTGATATAAGCAGCATCGGTGCTAGCGGACACTAATTCAGCGCCCGTGGCGTTCAGTACAATCGAGCGGGATGTCGCTGCTTTTGCTCTGTAGCCTATTGCGACCGATTCCTGGGCGGCAGCACCCGTGATAGCCGTACTGTCGATCCCAACCGACCGTACGCCGAGCGTACTAGCATAGGGACCGACAGAGACTGATGAATTGCCTTGTGTGCTCTCCGTGGAGTAGGCACCGATCGCGACGGCGAGATCCGACTGGCCAGAGTATCCCGCCCGGTAGCCAGCAGCAACTCCAAACTGGCCCTGTCCACTCGCGCCTGCCTGAGTGCCTATCGCGACGGCGAATGGTTGCTGTCCGTCGCCCGCGGAAGTCCCGATTGCTACACTGTCTCCCCCTTGGAAGCCAATGGCACCGGTAGCGAACTGGCCCGCGCTGTCGAGCGTGACGAACTGCTTGGTGCCTGCGCTGGGCAGGGCCACAGGCAGCTTGAGCGCGACGGAGCCAGTAGCAGGCGCGGAAAGCGTACTGTTGCCGCCAGCCCCTGCCAGCATGAGCGTCGACGAGCTTACTTGGCCGCTCAGGCCTAGCACGCCGTCTGGATCGACCGTCACCAGCTGTGCGGTCGAGGCGGGCAGGGGGTTAGGCAGCCTCGCGAGAGTGTCTGGGATCGTCGTGACTGTAAAGTCGGTGTCCATGAGCACGATCGCGCCATTACCGCTAGGAGCCAAAGATGGCTGCATGAGCGTCCTGTCCTTGACCGCAAAGATCGAGCCGTCTGGGTCCATGGTCACGACACAGTCGTTTTGGGTAGGCATGACCGACGGGAACTTCACTGCTCCTGCCACCTGGTGGTCGACGTACGCCTTGGGCGCCAGCTGCGAGGCCTTGGTCGGATAACTGGTGTTCTCGATGCAGCCGGCATTGTACAGCTGGTAGTCGAAGGCCAGGCTCCGCATGTACCAAACTCCCGCCCCGTTGTTTTTAGTGCAGATTATGCGCAGGTACCTGGCGTAATCGGCCGCGGCCGCAGGCGTGAACGTGCGCAGGCTGTCGCCGACAAAGGTCTGGGCCGTCTGGCTGTCCCAAGTGAACCACCGGCTGCCGTCCGCGCTATAAGCGACTACCCAGTCCCTGGGCGCGGTAATAGCACCCGCAGACGTGAAGTGATAAGCAGCGACTTTGGCGTGCTGGCCCAGATCAAGCTGGAGCCACGCGCCAGGCACAGGGAGATTATCGACCATCGTCTCGATCATGGCGGTGTAGTTGTTGCCGCTGTAGCTGTCGGGCGCAGTGGTGCCCCACAAGGTCGAGAAGTCGCTGTCAAAAGCTAGGTAGGCTTGCGCAGAATTGCTAGACCACAAAGCCAGCGGAGCTGTTGGAAGTCATCCCGGCCGGCTGGTTAGTTTGGCTTCGGTGTCCAGCGTCAAGGTGATCAGATCGGCTAGATCAACCAAGTGCGGGTTCCCGGAAGTAGTCAGTCTGTGAGCTGTATTAAGCGCTACCGCGTCGTTCGCGGCCACTCCGCCCGCTGCCCATCTCACGCCCCCGTCACCGTCCGAAACAAGGACGTCGCCGCTCTGCCCGTCGACCGGTAGCACAAAGTCGTCGGTCGCACCGTCCAGACGACGGCGCTTGTAGGACCTGGCTACCTCCATTCCTTGCTAGTTTAGTAGACTACGAGAAAAATTTTTTTAATTATTTACAACATCTCGTCCAGGAAATTGTCCACGAAGCGCATCCGCTCCTCCCAGGTGTCTCCGCCGGGGACGTCTCGCGCGGGGTTGATGCAGGCGCCGTCACCATAGGGTCTGCAGACGAGCGAGGCAAGATCCTTGGGATCGCCCATTTTCCCTGTCCCTGACCAATACAGCTAGCCTTCGAAAAAGCAGGCACCACAGGTAGGACAAACAGCTAGCATTATCGACCACACTGTAACACTCTTTAATAATAAAGCCAAGAAGAAAAAATAGGCAGCATGGGAGACACCCCCCCCCCCCCCTGGACCAGCCATGGCCAATAGGGGGCGATGCGCCACTCTCGCCGCCCTCTTTAACAGCAACCCCCCTTTTGCGCCACCACCGTTCTGGGGCACAGGTCGATAATCTCCCTGTGCCTGGCGCGTGGCTCCAGCTTGATCTGGGCCAGCACGCCAAAGTCGCTGCTTATCACTTCACGTCTGCGGGTGCTATTACCGCGCCCAGGGACTGGGTAGTCGCTTATAGCGCGGACGGCAGCCGGTGGTTCACTTGGGACAGCCAGACGGCCCAGACCTTTGTCGGCGACAGCCTGCGCACGTTCACGCCTGCGGCCGCGGCCGATTACGCCAGGTACCTGCGCATAATCTGCACTAAAAACAACGGGGCGGGAGTTTGGTACATGCGGAGCCTGGCCTTCGACTACCAGCTGTACAATGCCGGCTGCATCGAGAACACCAGTTATCCGACCAAGGCCTCGCAGCTGGCGCCCAAGGCGTACGTCGACCACCAGGTGGCAGGAGCAGTGAAGTTCCCGTCGGTCATGCCTACCCAAAACGACTGTGTCGTGACCATGGACCCAGACGGCTCGATCTTTGCGGTCAAGGACAGGACGCTCATGCAGCCATCTTTGGCTCCTAGCGGTAATGGCGCGATCGTGCTCATGGACACCGACTTTACAGTCACGACGATCCCAGACACTCTCGCGAGGCTGCCTAACCCCCTGCCCGCCTCGACCGCACAGCTGGTGACGGTCGATCCAGACGGCGTGCTAGGCCTGAGCGGCCAAGTAAGCTCGTCGACGCTCATGCTGGCAGGGGCTGGCGGCAACAGTACGCTTTCCGCGCCTGCTACTGGCTCCGTCGCGCTCAAGCTGCCTGTGGCCCTGCCCAGCGCAGGCACCAAGCAGTTCGTCACGCTCGACAGCGCGGGCCAGTTCGCTACCGGTGCCATTGGCTTCCAAGGGGGAGACAGTGTAGCAATCGGGACTTCCGCGGGCGACGGACAGCAACCATTCGCCGTCGCGATAGGCACTCAGGCAGGCGCGAGTGGACAGGGCCAGTTTGGAGTTGCTGCTGGCTACCGGGCGGGATACTCTGGCCAGTCGGATCTCGCCGTCGCGATCGGTGCCTACTCCACGGAGAGCACACAAGGCAATTCATCAGTCTCTGTCGGTCCCTATGCTAGTACGCTCGGCGTACGGTCGGTTGGGATCGACAGTACGGCTATCACGGGTGCTGCCGCCCAGGAATCGGTCGCAATAGGCTACAGAGCAAAAGCAGCGACATCCCGCTCGATTGTACTGAACGCCACGGGCGCTGAATTAGTGTCCGCTAGCACCGATGCTGCTTATATCAAGCCGTTGAGGTCGGGCGTCGATTCTACTACCGCCGAGAAGGCGACGCAGTGGAACAGCACGACCGGCAAACTCACCGCCTCTAAATTTACACTCCCGCTTTCGCTGCCCGCCAGCACGTCACTCGTTTCCTTGACGAGCGCGGGCCAGGTAGGCGCGTCTGCGCTCAAGGTACCGGCGTCACTGCCTGGCAGCACGTCACTGTTGACACTCGATTCCGGTGGTCAGCTCGCGACAGGGGCTGTTAGCTCGCTGTCACTCAGCGGGGCTGGAGGCACCAGCACGCTTTCCGCTCCTGCCTCTGGCTCCTCTGCACTCAAGTTGCCGGCCGCGTTGCCCTCTACCGGACAGACAGCCCTGGTCACATTAGACAGCAGCGGCAACTTGGGCACTGGCGCCGCGAATTCGCTAGCGCTGGTAGCTTGGGACCCCTACACGTTTCCTGTGTTCAGCAACTACACTTACGGCAGCACGTGGACAGCGACAGTGAGCAGCGAAGAGGTCGGTTCCTGGCGAGCCTGGAAAATGTTTGACAACGTCACTGCCGGAGATACAGGCTGGGTCAGCAAGAACTACTACACGTATCCAGCAGGAGATTACGATGTGGCGGGCGCGGGCGCGAACGCACAAACCACCAACGGGATACAAGGAGAGTGGTTCCAGCTGCGTCGCTCCGATGGTGCGCGGATGCTGCTGTCGAGTTTTGATTGGTACCCTCGTGTTTATGTCGGGGATTCAACTGGATTATATGCAACCTGGCCAAGGCTCGAACGACGCTGCCGACCCTCCCACTAACTGGACGGTGCTGTACCAGAACACCAGCATCTCTTCTTGGGCAGTAAATGAGGTTTCGAGGACGTTTACACTCACCACTTCGTATACAGCTACTAATTACTTCAGAGTCCATCGCTGGGTCATCGAAAAGATCTACCATGGAGGAAACAGTGCAGCCCGCTGGGTACGTTGCACAGAGCTGAAACCTAACTTTGCAGCCGCTGCTGCCAGCACTTTGCAGCCGCTGCTGCCAGCTCGTTGTCACTCAGTGGGGCTGGAGGTACCAGTGCACTTTCAGCCCCAGCTTCCGGCTCTTCTTCGATCAGGCTACCAACCGCCCTGCCAGGCAGCACGGCGCTGCTGACACTCGACTCCGGTGGCCAGCTCGCGACAGGCGCTGCTAGCTCGCTATCACTCAGCGGGGCTGGAGGCACCAGCACCTTTCCGCTCCGGCGTCCGGCACCTCTGCACTCAAGCTGCCAGCCGCTCTACCAAGCAGTACTAGCTTGGTGTCGCTGGGCTCCGACGGCGCGCTGCTGTACGGGGACCAGGCTATCTCTCATGGTCTGAGCCTTGTAGCCACTACGTACGTGAAGAAGCCCGACAGCATGACGAGTAACAGCTGGAACGGCCTGGTCGCGAGTGCGTCCACTTCCGGGAACGGCAATGCGTACGACGGCTTCAATACAGGCTCAAACTTTTCCTGGCAGAGCAACACCAGTACCTACAATGCCACGAGCGGCGCCTACACTTCCAGTTCCAGCAAAACGTTTTCGGGCGTAGTGTACCCCGGAGAGTGGCTCCAGCTAGGTTTTGGCACTGGGGTCGTCCTGCAACAGTACTACCTGCAAGCCCAGTCCAGCGGTCTGGATAAATCGCCAAAGACGTGGCAGGTGGGCACATCGTTAGACGGCACTACCTGGACGCTGTGGCACACTGGCTCGTACACCTTTGTCGATGGCAATTCCATCACTCTCGCGCAGACCGACAACGCTAGGGCCACCCGGTACGTGGCCATCGTGGTTGCTACTATCAAGGCGGGAGGGAGTTCTAGCTGGTGCGGAATCAACCACTTTGGCTTCGACTACACATCGTGCCCCGCGATCAAGAAAAAAGCGGCGCCGCTCACCACCACCGACGCTGCCAACAAGGCCTACGTAGACGGGCACACGCATACGTCGCCAATGACGATCGGCGCCTCTACGATTGCGAGCACGGGGACGGTCGCGCTGAGTCTACCTAGCGCGCTGCCTGCCAGCACTTCTCTGACGTCGCTGACCTCTGCGGGGCAACTAAGTGCCTCTGCGCTAAAGGTGCCAGTGTCTCTGCCTGGTAGCACTTTGCTGGTGACACTTGATTCTAGTGGCCAGCTAGCGACAGGGGCTGCTAGCTCGCTGTCACTTAGCGGGGCGGGCGGCACCAGCACCCTTTCCGCTCCGGCTTCTGGTTCTTCTGCACTCCTGCTGCCGACCGCGTTGCCGTCCAACACGTCCTTCGTCTCCTTGTCCAGCGGAAGGCAGCTAGCCGCCTCTTCCGTCAGAGTGCCTGCTAGCCTGCCCGGCTCGACGTCTTTGGTCACGCTGGACTCGGCGGGCCAGCTTGTGGCCAGCTCGTTGTTGCCAGCCTCCACGCCGGCCCAGACCGCCGTTCTGAGCCTGACTTCTGCGGGACAGATTGTGACCCAGAGCACTTCGACCACTGTCGGCCACTGCCACGGGCCTCACGGGCGTGGATTCGATCGTGTGCGGCAAAAACACGCTGAAGCTGCCGACCGCGCTGCCCTCCGCCGGCACGGACCGTGTGCTCCAAATCAACGACCTCGGCGAGTTCGAGCTGGGCACCTGGGACCGCGGCCACTGGCTGACGAGTGACACGGCCGTCTCTGTTAATAGTGGAACTGGCAGGAAGACCCCGGTCGATGGCGTAGTGAGGCTGGCGCCCGTGTACGGCAACATCACCGTAAGCCATGCCAACGGCTTCACGACCTGGCAGAACACGTCCGGTATTCCCAGGAAATGGCTGATCACTGCCTCGTTCAAGTTTATTACTTCGGCAGCGGCTACCAACAACCCGCCGACCAGTGGCGCCTTTTACGATGTCTGGGTCGAAAGGAATTCAGTGAGACCCGCCTCAAGCACCGGCGTACAACAGACAGAAGGCAATTTTGAGGTAACAGGGGGCGCCCATGGGCTCTATGGCAACGGGCGGTACACTTCGCTAAGCCTGTCGGGTATCATGGAAGTGGCAGCGAACGAGTATATTTGGTTCGAAGCTTACGGCGACACACAAGGCGCTGTCACCTGGAAACTTGTTATTGGTGGGACGGCTGTTTATGAAAGGGGTAGAGTGACCATTACCGAGATTCCGGGCTGATTTCTTTTCTTTTGAGTCTGTACTTTTTAATTAAAAATGGACGCTTTGCGACAAGCACTAGCTGAGAATGAGAACGAGCTGGCCACGTGCCTAGCCCGCCGCCGGATCCTGGCCGTAGAACGAGAGAAGTTACAGCTGCAGATCGCGCTCTGTGAAAAGGTCTGTGGTTGCAGGGAGACACGCCTGCAGATCAAGCAGTTGATCCAGCAAGAAGAGGAGGCGGAGGCGGCCGCCGAGTCTGCCGCCCACGCGGCCGTCGAGGCCGAAATGGCACTAGAAGAGACAGTCGTGGAGATGCCTGACACCATCAATGGCTAGAAGTCCTGGTCTAGGCCCCATTCCGGCTCCTTGGCCGGTGCCCGCGCGTACTCGCTCACTCTTTTCTCGAAAAAGTTAGTCTTGCCTACCACGCCTAGCTGCTCCATGAAGGGCAAGGGACACTTGGCCACCCCGTACAGCTTTTCGCTCAGGCCCAAGTTCTGCAGCAGGCCGTTGGCCACGAACTCAACGTACCGTTCCATCAGCGTGGCGTTCAGGCCTAACAGGGCCACCAGCAGCGACTCGCTGATGAACCTCCGCTCGACTTCGACACAGCCGGCCACGATCTGGAAAATGCGCGACATCTGCAGCTTGTTCGACACGTGGTGCTTGTACAAGTGGCACGCAAACAGGCCGTGCGGCGTCTCGTCCCGCGCAATAAACTCGTTGCTGGTACACAGGCCCTGCAGCAGGCCCGGGTGCTTTTGTTTCAGCCAAAAGATGGAGGCGAAAGAAGAGGCGAACTGGACAAGTTCCACACAAGCGAACGCCACCAGCCGCTCGGCAAACGAAGACCGGGCCGGGCTGAGCCACTGCAGCGCCCACTTGGCTTTTTGTGCGACGGTCGGGACCTGCGTGATCGCATTGAACAACTTGTCCTTCTCTTGCTGGTCGCTGATGATCGTGTCGATCAACAGGCTGCAGGTCCGCGAGTGTTCGGCCTCATTAAAGATCTGGTAAGAATAAAAAAGTCTCGCTTCACTGAACTGCACTTCGGCTAAAAAATTAGCGGCCAGGTTCTCTTGGATGATGCCGTCGCTCGAGGCGAAAAAGCCCAGCACCATCTTAATAAAATGCTGCTCGTCCGCACTCAATTTCTTGAATCGGCCTGTTCCCGGCTCAGATCAAGCTCGTCTGCCGTCCAGAACGAGCGCAGGGAAGCTTCATAGAATGAATACAGGTCCAGACGCCTGATGGGAAAGAGACAAAACCGCGATTCTTCCGGCACGAGCAGTTTTTCTTCAGTGTCCATCATTCGTGCAGCTGCCGGTTATCTAGTTTCAACAAGGCCATTCACTCTCCTTTTAATAGTAAAGGGGAAAGAGGATATATTTTTTTTCTTATAGCGCAAAACAAAAACAAAGAACATGTTGCAAAGACGCAAGACCGAACAACGGCTGATGCCCTCGTCGCCAGAGTCCATCACCGTAACCTCGCACGAGCTCGCACTCGAGCTCAAGCGGACATACAGCGACTTCAGCTGGCAGTCAGTGCCGCAGCTCATTGTTCACGGGGTCAAGTACCTTGCTCTCTATACTAATCATACTGGTGAGGAGAAGAAGCAGATCCTCGTGTCTGTGCTCGTGGACTTGTGTCCTGACGACAACGTGGACAAGTTGATCCCGCCAGTAGTCGACGTGATCTGGGAGCTCGTGAAGGCCGCCCTCGCTTCCAACTGCTGCGAGCTGTGTCCCAAGGTCTGCACGGTCATGTAGGCATCGGGATAAAGTGCCGGCCCAGCGTCACGGGCGTGCCATGGTGGATCCTGACCGGGTCGCCGCTCGTCACCATCTGCGCTCGCGCTTTGGCCAGCTTCTCGCGGTCCATACGGTGCGCCCATAACACTACTGCCGGTATGACCTGCTCGTTCGAACGCACTTTCTCCAGGGCCATGGTAATCTTGACCAGCAGCACGTCCGCTGCTAATCTGAATCGTCTTTTTTTAGCCATTTCTACAGACAGCTCGTTCTTAACCATTTCAAAGAGGATCTCACAGGAGAAGTGGCGCTCTGCTTTTTGCCCAAAGTTGAAAAATGAGTTCACTCCAGAAACGCCATGGCACTGGATTTCACAGAGCGTTTCTCGCCGCTACGCGCGCGGATAGCCCTTGGCTCTGATGGGTCGCTGTGGTGCTTTCAGTCGGGGCGCCTCGCCGTCAGTTTGTTTTGCTGCGGTTATATTGTTCCTTCGGGGAAGTACGTCCTCTCGAACTATGCTGCGTCAGTGAGCTACAAACTGGCCGTGTTCGCGCCGTTTGATGTGAGGGCCTCGGTGACACCGTCTATTTCGGTCACTACGTCGATCACGGCGTCCGTGTCGGTGACCACTTCGGTCACTGCGTCGCGCACGCCGTCCGTGTCGGTGACGCCGCGGCCGCTGGTGTACGAGACGACGCAGGGCTACGTGAACCTGGTCGTGTCCAGGCTGCTGGCCAGCGGCGAGGAGCTGCTGTGGCTCGGGCCTACCGGCCGCGTGGCCACGACCCTGGCGTCCATGGCATTAGACCCCCGAGGGGGGCTGGACGCCGCTAGCCGCCAGGCGCAGTGGTGTACACTTCTGCCCGACACAGACCGCCTGCGGTACTCAGTCGTTTTTGCCAACTACGGGGCTGGCAGCAACAAGTGGTACGGCAACGGCACAACTGTTACGACCACCGCCACCGCTGGCTTGAGCGAGTGGTTCGAGCTGGTGCAGGTAGCACTTGCTGGCTCGCGCAACGTGTCGGCCGCCTTTGGCGGCCCGCTGTACCAGCTGGCGAGCTCAAATGTCTGCGTCGGCGTCGGCGGGTCTACGGCAGAGATTGCAATGCTGCCATGCGGCAGTGCCGGGACCGCGCTTTACCTGCTGACACAGAACCCGACGCCGTCCGCGACGCCAACCATTTCGCTGTCGCCGTCCGCGACGCCAACCATTTCGCTGTCGCCGTCCGTGACGCCAACTAAATCAGTCACGCCGTCCGTGACGCCCACGACCTCCGCAAGCCCCACGAGTTCGATTACGCAGTCTCGCACGCCTTCAGCTTCGGCCACGCCGTCGGTCACGCCGAGCAGCTCCAAGACCATCACCCCGACGACCTCAGCGAGTATCAGCCTAAGCCAGATGCGTTCTCCCAGCCCTCCCCCCTTTTTTTAAAAGTGAATAACTGGTTTTTTTTACAGTCCAGTCCGCCAATTCTAGTTGTAAAAATTGTGCAGAATAAAAAAAAAGGTTGAAAATGATTTTTCCTCCCTCGCCCTGAATCAGCGAGGGTGTGTGACATTTCTCGTGCGGCCCCCTCTCTCTCCCCCTCCCCCCCCCAAAGAGAGGAAAGGGGGGGGGGCCGCACGAGAAATGTCACACCGGTGTGGGAGGGCCGCCAGCAGGTTCGCGGGGCATTTTCTCGGCCTCCACAGGTGTTGCCTTTCCCCCCCCCCCCTCACCCCCAAGCGAAGCCATCGAATGTCAGAACAAGCAGACACGAATCTCGCCACCGGGGTGAGCGCGAGATTCGTGGCTGCGGCTGCGCAGGCTGGAGCTGCGAACCTCCTCGTCGGAAGTTGGTCTGCGTCACACCTACGTCACCCACGAACTGTTCGTCGGGGACGTCGGTGTGACGGCGCCCGCTGTGTTGCGGCTGCGGCGGCTGCCCCCTCCCCAGCCTTTTCCCCTCATTAAACGAGGGGGGGCCGGTTTTTTTAAAATCGGCGGGGTGGCGTTTACGCGGCCCCCCCCCCCTCTCCTTTTTCCTTAAATGCCGGGCGAGCGAACATTGGTGGGAGGGGATTTTTTTTTGTTTTTGGCCAACACTTATTGAAGGAATTTTTTGGAGTCACCGGATCTGTGAGGTGTCCGGTGCGGCTTGAGACCCCCCAATGCCCCCAAAAAACCCAAAATCCTGACGCCTGACTTTTGTGGTGCCAGGTGCGAATTTTTTTTCCCGATGCCCCCCAAAAACCCAGAATCCTGGCGCCTGACTTTTGTGGTTCCAGGTGCGGATTTTTTTCCCGATGCCCCCAAAAACCAGAATCCTGACGCCTGACTTTTCCTGTGGCAGGTGCAGGCGGGCCTCTTGTCAAATTCTCTGAGCTGAATTCTAGAATCCTGCCACCCTACATTTCCGGTAAAAACGACACCGTGTCGCAATTTGCGGCCAAGGAAGAAAACAGAAAAAAATCTCGTCGGAGTTGGCAAACTTTTGGCAGGGAAAAGGAGCCGGCCCGCCCTTTCCCTCCCCCCCCTCTCGGGGGGGGGGGGGCCTGAGAAGGTGGCGAAAGCAAAAGAGGTTTAAGCTCTCTTTTGGCTTGTGCGCTACACACTCTTCCCTCTAACCCCGGCGGGGGAAGGCATGTCGGACCACCTGGACGGCAGGTTCTCCGTGAGCATCTTTGGTAGCATCACGGCAGACCCCTTGCTAGGCTTGATCAACGTGTCCCGCGCGCTGAACTACGTCCAGGACTGCGGACTCAAAAGAGCACGCCAGAAGATCCAGAGCGCCAAGCGCAGGTTCCGTGACGTGGTCTTCACTCGGGTCAAATTTAAGGGCACTCCGCTCGCCAGCCTCGCCTGCAGCCAGGATTCCTTAGCGAGATTGTTTGATCGATTCGAGATGACAGGACCAGCAGCCGAGGAATTGCTCAAGGAGTTTAAGCGCGTTTGCAGCGACCCGTCTTTACAGCTCCCTGCGGTTTATCACATGATCCCGGGCTCCAATGTCCCGGAAGGAGGCAAGGGCTCTGCTCAGCCGCCCGAGACCAGCGACGAAACAACCGAGGAGGAGGACGACGAGGACAGCGACAAAGAGGAAGCAGCAAGAGCGGTGGCGCCAGTGTCGTCGGCCCCGGGCGCGGCCCCCGAGACCCCCCGACGTCCCAGAAAGAAGCAAAGGAGAGAGCCCGCGGGAACCAGCGGGGGCAATGCCGGCAGAGGAAATGACATTGCCAAGAGCGTCCGGGAACGGAAGCAGCGCCTGTCCCAAATGGCAGAGTCCATCCACCAACTGGCCAGACTCGAGAAACAACTAGACACCGCGCTGGAAACCTTGCGCTCCTTTGGCCCCACCTCGCAGTTCCGCGCGGAGGCAGTGGAGCTCTTCTTAGACAAGGTCTCCTTGGAGTTGGGAGACCTCCGCGCCGGTGCCGGCGCGCCGGTGCCGGTGCCGTCGGCGCCGGTCCCGGTGCCAGCGGGCCTGGCTTGAATTGTGCGCGCGCCCCCCCTCCCCCCCTCCTCCTCCTTCCCGCGTGAAGACTTTCTGTCGAGCTTTTCATAAAATGTACTACCTTTTTTCCGAGCTTTACTCGAGAGCTACGGCAGACCGTCCCGATTCCCCGGCCCGGGCAACAAGAAAAAAGGCCTGTTTTTTGGAAGGAAAAAAAACACCACCAAGGCAAACTTTTCTTTTTAATTTTAAAGAGGTGCTAGAGAAAATCGATCACGTAACAGCTAGCCAACAGCTTGCGCACCATCACGGCGCCCGCCGGGTCCGACATGGCCAGAAAGTCGTGGTCGAACTCCTCGGGCGTGGGCTCCCTGTCGACGTTAGCTAGCAGGTGCGCGTACTCGGGCTGGCCGCAAATGTAGACATTGAAGTAAACCCACCAGAGCGAAGTCTCGCAACTCTCGTTGCGCAGCAGCTCGTACGCAGCGGCCCACCCCGCTAGCGCGGGCCCGGGTGCGACGCCGGCCGCCTTGAAACGCCGGTAGAACCGTTCGGCGAGGCCGTCGTCGAAGCGGCCCCGCGATTGCGGGTAGCGGTCATGAAAGTTCAAGATGTTGAGCGCGGCCGCGATCGGGGGCGCGTGCGCGTCGCAGCCCAGGCCGAACAGGTAGTAGTGCAGGCTGAACGCGGGCACTGGCGCGCCCCCGCCCTGGCACTCGCGGTAGATGGTCTCCAGCGCGCACCTCACCGCACCTACTGTAGCAGCGACGGGAGCGATCAGCGCGCCGCCGCAGTTCGGCACACAGATTCTGGCCACGGGCCGGTAGCGCACGACACAGTCCCGCAGCACTTGGCGCATGACCCGGAACTCACTCTCGGATGACGCACGGGTAGCGCTCGCAAACACCAGCAGCTCTGTGTCCGGGTAGTGCGACAAAGCCTCGGACTCGGCCAAGAGCGTGTGGCTGACAAAGGCCGCACTGTCCAGAGCCTCGGACGCACTAAGGCCCCGGGGCAGCAGCGCTCTCAAGTTCGTGCTGAGCTCGGCCAGCAGCTCGGCGCGGCTGTGCGGCCTCACGCGCACGAGGCCCGACTGCAGGCGTTCGAGCAGAAAGTCCAGCGCCCGTTCGGCCGCCTTGGCGTCTAAGCCCCGCCGTACAGCTGACGATGCAGTGAGCGCCGCCTGGTACTGAGACACGGTGTCTCCCGCCGCGAGCACGACGCGACAACCGCGCAGGTGCGCGGTCAGCGTGAGGCACAGAGCGACGTCGCGACAATGTGCCGCGACGACCACCGTAGTAGAGGCGGGACATTCGCGAGACGGCAGGTGGCCCATCCCAAAAAAAGCTAACACCAGAATTTTTAGAATGGTTTGGGTAACACCAAAAAAAGACATATAAAAAAAAAGAAGAAGAAGACCGCAAGGAAGAAGGGGAAAAGAGCGAAAACCAAACAAGAAAATGGGAGCGCGGCCAGATCTGTAAAAAAAAACAAGAAACAAAAAAAAAAGGCTGGCGCGGAAGGGTGTGGGGGGGCGGGGAGGGGGGGACGAGGGCGCAAGAGCTACGCACACAGAAATGAAATTCAGTCTCGTTTAGTCTTTTAAAAAAAGGTAAGAGAAAACCCCCCTCCCTCCCAAAGTACATGTCTTCTTCGCCTTGCCCGCGTTGCTTCCGGGCCCGGCCCCGCCGCCCCGTGGCGGCCGAGCTGCTTGTGCGGGGCGAAGAAAAGCACAGCGCTTTTGTCGCACAGGTAGCCGTGCGGGAGATCGTGTTCTGGGCAGTGTTTTTGGAGTCGATCCGCTCCTGCTCAGAGCTGCAGACGATTTATCGGGCTAGCAACGAACTGGCGGCGTGGGACAGCGCCAGGCCGGAAGACAGAGACATTGCCAACCGGTCTGCCCAGGCCCAGCAAAGCCGCGCCGGGCCCTGCTACACACCGCTTGCCTGGCTGCGCTTCGGCGCCTGGCAACGCGCGCAAAAGACCTTTAAGCACAGGGTGCCTTCTCTGGCCTGCAACTATACGCAGCTCGAGTGGCTCGGGCCCAGCGCGGAGCCAGTCTCCCAGAAAGCCTGGAAATTGCTCTACAACCAATACGTGGATGCAGGACACAAGCGCGCTGGCCAGATGACGGAGCAAGAAAAGAAAGCGGCGCTTGAACACCCACGCCCCACTGCCAACGTGGACAAGCTGCTAGAGGAAATGTACGGAGTGCTAGATGAAATAGCAGAGCACCCGGAACGCTAGCTCCGCTTGGAAAAGGAGTTTTGCCCGGGCGGCGAAGACAACGGGCTCCGACAGCTGCATTATGAGGACGGCAGATTTCTCCTGAACAAGAGCGAAGTGTGGTACGTGGAGAATTTGGGGCACGTCCACGTCAGCGAGGCGTCCACTCGGCACCACGACTGGAAACTGGGGACCGTGTTCCACTGGCCCGTGGATGCGCAAGAGCGCAGAGGGCAGCTGGCGGGCGCCCGGGAGCTCTGGGTCGGTGGCATCCGGCGGCATGTCTTGCCCATTGCGCAAGGACATGCCGCCGAGGCGGGCGGGGTGGTCTCTACGCTCTTTGAGGACCTCTGGGCGGCGTACGCTCCAGCGAGCCTCCACCAGATAGTCATTGCGCTGCCCCTTTACCCGAGGGCCAGGAAAGTGCTGGACGAGACATTTTCCTTGTTCGACAAGTACCAACAAACGATCTACACGCCCCGCGGCTACTTGGCGGCGGAAGAGCAAGTGCGGGCCAGGCTGCAGCCCCGCTTGCGCGAGCTGGGAGTCTCAGTGCCAAAGGCAGAAATGATCGCTACCACAATTAAACATGTGACAGACACCCAGTCGTAGCCCGCCCGGCCCGCTTCGCACGCCTTGAAGCCGAAGTTGCCGACGATAACGGAGCAGATCGCCGGCACGATAGTAGCCAGCAGCCCGAAGGCCAGGAACTTGTTGTAGTAAAAATACCCAGCCGAGTTATTGAGGCGTGCGTGCAGGGCACATTCGTCCACCACGCTGGCAAAATAAGACTCGTGGCGCGAGGACCATTTTTCCTCCTCTCGCTTTACGTCCGAGTCGTCCGAGTCATGCGAGTCCTCCCGTGGCACCACGACTTTCTCGTACATCGCTCTTTTTTCTGTTAAAAGAAAGTTTGCGACAAGATTTAAATTTTCGTCGTCGTCTTCTTCTTCTTTCGCCTGGCCGCTTTTGGCTTGAAGGCCGGCACGCCGGAGCTGTTCTTCTTCTTCTTGGTCAGGGCCAGCAGGTAGCGCGTGTACTCGACTGGGTCGTGGTGGTGCTGCTCGACCGGGTCCGGTGGCGGTGCTGCTGCCGCTGCCGCCGGCCGCGGTGCTCGCGGTGGCGCGCCCCTCGCGGCTCTTACCAACTTCACCCCAGTGCTCCTTACCATTGCGATTTCGTCTTGAAATACATCGCCCACAATAGGCCTCATGGAATCCGCCGAGCGAGTAGGCCAGCGTCGAGCATTCCTTGATCTGTATGCCCAGCGAGGTCGGCAGGCCCAAGGCCACCACGTTCGGCAAGATCCTGGTCTGCCCCGCTGGCAGCGACGTCCCCGCTCCCTTCTGGGCCGAGGTCTCCAAGCCGAGCACCGCGTGCGCGCTGTCGCTGTTGGACTGATAGCAGTAGATCGCGAACTCGGCGGCCGCGCTTAGCGTAAACTGCAGCTTCAGGTGCGTGTCGAGGTACGCGATGCCGATGGTCTGACCAGGCTGGACGTAGCCCTCGTTGATCAGCAGCGACTGCAGCGTGTCGGCCAAAGTCTCCCCTGCATTGAACGCCATGCTATTAGCGAGCAAAAGAGGCTAGAATAACAGAGACCTGTATAGTTCTGGCTGGGAATCGTGATCGTCACGTCGCCCGTGGCCGTGCTGGTCAGGTAGAGCTTGTTGTTCTTGGAGTTGACGTTGAAGCAGGCGTTCGGCACCGTGGCCCAGATCAGGCGGTACTTGCCCTCAATCGCTTCCTGTAAGGGCAGGCGGAACTCGGCCGAATCGCCCGGGCCCTGCACCCGGTCGCGATCCTTACTGCGGACCAGCAGGTTCATTTCGCTCAGGGCGCGCAGGTAACTCATGCTTGTAAATTTTTTTTCTTGGCACTCCAGTTTTCTTGACAGGTTGAAATGCACGAAGTTCTGCAAGAAAAATCCAACACTTTTGAAAAGTATTGGTTCCTTCATAAAAACAAAAGATTATATGTTATTTCAATAATATTTTTAAAAATTTAAAAAAATTGAATTTCTAACCGTTACAACTGCTTTTTAACTGTTTTGTAAGGATTTTGTGGGATTTTTGTAATCTATTTGTTCTTTCTTGGTTTTCATTGAAAACAACTACACTTTATATTCTTTTACATCAGAATAATATAATTTATCATAATTTTTCAAAAATATTCAAAAAAATTCAAATTTGTAACCGTTACATAACCGTTTCGAACGTTGTATCATATATTGTTGATTTTTTGTAATCTATTTGTTCTTTCTTGGTTTTCATTGAAAATAACTAGACTTTATATTATTTTACATCAGAATAATATACTTTATCATAATTTTTCAAAAATATTTTAAAAAATTCAAATTTGTAACCGTTACATAACCGTTTCGAACTTGAAAAGGTACATTGTTGATTTTTTGTTGTGTACATTTCAGTAGTGTAACAAGTCACGTTACGTAAGTAGTTTTGATACGGAAACATTTAATAATGTTCTTTAATATTATTAAATTAAATTCAAATTCAATTTCAAGTTCAAATTCAAATTTTTGAATCAAAAATGACTTGAATGGTTTTATCGAAGTCGACGTGTACGTTCCTGTCTCTGCCTGCCTCTTCGGGCACTACGTGGTGGCGGCAGCGGCCGAGGAGCAATTGGTGGTAAGCCAAGCTCAACAGGCCACCAATAATTCTTACCACCGGCTAAAGTATTAAGGATAGTTCTGCCCTTTGCTTCAGTGGTAAAGCGATAGTCAAAAGCTATTTTCGCTACGCAGTTTCTTGATTTTCAAAAGTCCAGGAGTGGTAGTGGCCTCAAAATGATGATACCAACCGAGATCATCAATACCATTCACAGGATGACGGTATTTCTCTTTTCGATTGAGTACATATGAAAAAAAATGAGGTTCGGAATTTGAAAGTTTGGTTCGGATTAACCAACCCAGATCTCTGGCGGTTGTCCAAATCCAATCTTCATGGAAGGCCATCCAGGCTACCATTTGCGCTATTTTGCCTGCGTGTGAATCGCAGAGCCCCTTTCCATGATTGGAGGGGTAAAAGTTCCAAGCAAAATATTGTAACCAAGGATGCTTCACACGAACAAGGCTAGCCTCCGCAAGTGAATATCTTTGCTTGAAATGTTTACGACCTCCGTCAGACCATTGAATGACTTTTGTTTTTCCAAGCGGCTTGATGACATCATTAAGGATATCATGTTGCCATCGTCGATAAAAAAAGAAATCATTGCTTGCTCCTTTATCTTGATGATGTGGGAGTGTGTCAACATATTTCCTCTTAATACCCCCCCTCCCATCACTCATAAGCAAGACAGCAATGCAGTCATTCACATCTTCTGTCTTCCCCCCACCTACGCTCATATTCGAAAAATCAACCACCATCAAAACATAAGAAATGTCAGTTCGGACTAATTCTAAGTCGTCATCAAAACATTTCGCGTTTTCCTTTGCTTTGAACTGGTGTTCAGTTTTTTCGACTACTCGTTCCAACTTTTTCTTCTTTTGCTCTTCCTGATCGAGCTCGCTCCTACCTTCTTGTTCCTGCAGCTCAATAAGCCTAGCTACTTTTTGCTTGTACTGTCTGCAATCAGGGCACCTTCCCCACACCTTAGAACAGCGAGACTCCACCCAATATTGGGCATGAAGTCGACTCCACTCTGAGCGTAGTGGAGGGCGGACCATTACTTGCAGTTGCGAGTGAGGGTAGATAAGGAACTTACCAAATTGTTTGTTCCAAAAACAGCGAGCTTGATCTAATTTCATATCCTGAGCACGCTGCCTTGGATTTAGGTACGGGTTCCTGTTAATTGCAAATGTAATATATTTGCCATAAAAATTTTATTTAATTGTTAATATTATTAATACAAATCTTGACTGCCAACGGAGAGTCACAACTTCACGTCAGTCTTTAAAATACAAGACTGACATGAAATTGTAGCTTAAAAAGGGAGGGCCAACCCTTGGCCCTCCCGGGGTGTGTGTGTGTTGCGGGGGGGAGGGGGGGGGGGGGGGTTCCGTTCAACGTGCGGACATTGACCCCCTAGGCCACAATTACCACAATCACTATCGGCAGGGACACGACGTTGAAGCGTCAGGATGCTATCCCTCATAAGGGAACGCCACCATAACTGAAAAACATAAAAGCCTGCCCGACTTTTCTGGTCATATTTCAAAAAAGATAAATTCCGCTGAAGGCGTTTTGGCTGATCGCCAAACTTTGCGCTGATTTGGAACTGGTGCGGTTGAGCATTCGGCATCGCCTTCCTTGCGATCACCAACGCCCGCCCCCTGCAGACATGGGCCCTGCTGCTGATATGGTAGGTCGGCGGCGAACATCCTTCACATTTCCAAATCCCCACCTCCCCCGCCTCGTAAGCCACTTCAAGCTGAGCCTGACTGCGCCTCAACTTTTGCTTGGCCTCGTGGGTGTAGGGATCCCCCTTCTTGACAGCTGCAGAGATAGCCTAAGTAAAGTATGTGAGAGTATGTATGTAAGTATGTATGAAAAAAGAGAGAGAGAGAGAGAGAGAGACAGAGAGACAGAGAGACAGAGAGAGCTAAGAGAAAGAGAGAGAAAGAGAGATAGAAAGAAAAAGAAAGGAAGCAACACAAAAAGAGAGAGAGAGAGAGAGACCGGCAGAACTTGTTTCCAGTATATGGGAAAGCTGGCGTAGTCGTCGTACACCTTGCTCTGGGTGACGTACTCGACGAATTCGCGACCACTCCTTACGTGCCGATCATGAGACGGATGAAACTTACTTAAATAAAACTCAACCCCGTAACTGTCCATGCCCAACTTATTACAAACTGGATCAAAACCGACGCGGGTGCTTGCGAAACTCATTCCTGCAAAGGCACGCAACGCCGCCAGACTGGGCAGACCCAGCCATTTACACGACACGTCCGAGAGCGCATGAAATTGCTGTACTTCCCCAAGCAAAGCTCGAACATGGGGGGCACAGACGCAGGCGTAACAGAAGGAAGGTGAGCTGTATCCTCCATAATTCTGACAAGAACTGCCAAACCCCATTTAGCAAGCAGCAGCACCGCCACCGGACCCGGTCGAGCAGCACCACCACGACCCAGTCGAGTACACGCGCTACCTGCTGGCCCTGACCAAGAAGAAGAAGAACAGCTCCGGCGTGCCGGCCTTCAAGCCAAAAGCGGCCAGGCGAAAGAAGAAGAAGACGACGACGAAAATTTAAATCTTGTGGCAAACTTTCTTTTAACAGAAAAAAGAGCGATGTACGAGAAAGTCGTGGTGCCACGGGAGGACTCGCATGACTCGGACGACTCGGACGTAAAGCGAGAGGAGGAAAAATGGTCCTCGCGCCACGAGTCTTATTTTGCCAGCGTGGTGGACGAATGTGCCCTGCACGCACGCCTCAATAACTCGGCTGGGTATTTTTACTACAACAAGTTCCTGGTCTTCGGGCTGCTGGCTACTATCGTGCCGGCGATCTGCTCCGTTATCGTCGGCAACTTCGGCTTCAAGGCGTGCGAAGCGGGCCGGGCGGGCTACGACTGGGTGTCTGTCACATGTTTAATTGTGGTAGCGATCATTTCTGGAGTGAACTCATTTTTCAACTTTGGGCAAAAAGCAGAGCGCCACTTCTCCTGTGAGATCCTCTTTGAAATGGTTAAGAACGAGCTGTCTGTAGAAATGGCTAAAAAAAGACGATTCAGATTAGCAGCGGACGTGCTGCTGGTCAAGATTACCATGGCCCTGGAGAAAGTGCGTTCGAACGAGCAGGTCATACCAGCAGTAGTGTTATGGGCGCACCGTATGGACCGCGAGAAGCTGGCCAAAGCGCGAGCGCAGATGGTGACGAGCGGCGACCCGGTCAGGATCCACCATGGCACGCCCGTGACGCTGGGCCGGCACTTTATCCCGATGCCTACATGACCGTGCAGACCTTGGGACACAGCTCGCAGCAGTTGGAAGCGAGGGCGGCCTTCACGAGCTCCCAGATCACGTCGACTACTGGCGGGATCAACTTGTCCACGTTGTCGTCAGGACACAAGTCCACGAGCACAGACACGAGGATCTGCTTCTTCTCCTCACCAGTATGATTAGTATAGAGAGCAAGGTACTTGACCCCGTGAACAATGAGCTGCGGCACTGACTGCCAGCTGAAGTCGCTGTATGTCCGCTTGAGCTCGAGTGCGAGCTCGTGCGAGGTTACGGTGATGGACTCTGGCGACGAGGGCATCAGCCGTTGTTCGGTCTTGCGTCTTTGCAACATGTTCTTTGTTTTTGTTTTGCGCTATAAGAAAAAAAATATATCCTCTTTCCCCTTTACTATTAAAAGGAGAGTGAATGGCCTTGTTGAAACTAGATAACCGGCAGCTGCACGAATGATAGACACTGAAGAAAAACTGCTCGTGCCGGAAGAATCGCGGTTTTGTCTCTTTCCCATCAGGCGTCTGGACCTGTATTCATTCTATGAAGCTTCCCTGCGCTCGTTCTGGACGGCAGACGAGCTTGATCTGAGCCGGGAACAGGCCGATTCAAGAAATTGAGTGCGGACGAGCAGCATTTTATTAAGATGGTGCTGGGCTTTTTCGCCTCGAGCGACGGCATCATCCAAGAGAACCTGGCCGCTAATTTTTTAGCCGAAGTGCAGTTCAGTGAAGCGAGACTTTTTTATTCTTACCAGATCTTTAATGAGGCCGAACACTCGCGGACCTACAGCCTGTTGATCGACACGATCATCAGCGACCAGCAAGAGAAGGACAAGTTGTTCAATGCGATCACGCAGGTCCCGACCGTCGCACAAAAAGCCAAGTGGGCGCTGCAGTGGCTCAGCCCGGCCCGGTCTTCGTTTGCCGAGCGGCTGGTGGCGTTCGCTTGTGTGGAACTTGTCCAGTTCGCCTCTTCTTTCGCCTCCATCTTTTGGCTGAAACAAAAGCACCCGGGCCTGCTGCAGGGCCTGTGTACCAGCAACGAGTTTATTGCGCGGGACGAGACGCCGCACGGCCTGTTTGCGTGCCACTTGTACAAGCACCACGTGTCGAACAAGCTGCAGATGTCGCGCATTTTCCAGATCGTGGCCGGCTGTGTCGAAGTCGAGCGGAGGTTCATCAGCGAGTCGCTGCTGGTGGCCCTGTTAGGCCTGAACGCCACGCTGATGGAACGGTACGTTGAGTTCGTGGCCAACGGCCTGCTGCAGAACTTGGGCCTGAGCGAAAAGCTGTACGGGGTGGCCAAGTGTCCCTTGCCCTTCATGGAGCAGCTAGGCGTGGTAGGCAAGACTAACTTTTTCGAGAAAAGAGTGAGCGAGTACGCGCGGGCACCGGCCAAGGAGCCGGAATGGGGCCTAGACCAGGACTTCTAGCCATTGATGGTGTCAGGCATCTCCACGACTGTCTCTTCTAGTGCCATTTCGGCCTCGACGGCCGCGTGGGCGGCAGACTCGGCGGCCGCCTCCGCCTCCTCTTCTTGCTGGATCAACTGCTTGATCTGCAGGCGTGTCTCCCTGCAACCACAGACCTTTTCACAGAGCGCGATCTGCAGCTGTAACTTCTCTCGTTCTACGGCCAGGATCCGGCGGCGGGCTAGGCACGTGGCCAGCTCGTTCTCATTCTCAGCTAGTGCTTGTCGCAAAGCGTCCATTTTTAATTAAAAAGTACAGACTCAAAAGAAAAGAAATCAGCCTGGAATCTCGGTAATGGTCACTCTACCCCTTTCATAAACAGCCGTCCCACCAATAACAAGTTTCCAGGTGACAGCACCTTGTGTGTCGCCGTAAGCTTCGAACCAAATATACTCGTTCGCTGCCACTTCCATGATACCCGACAGGCTTAGCGAAGTGTACCGCCCGTTGCCATAGAGCCCATGGGCGCCCCCTGTTACCTCAAAATTGCCTTCTGTCTGTTGTACGCCGGTGCTTGAGGCGGGTCTCACTGAATTCCTTTCGACCCAGACACCGTAAAAGGCGCCACTGGTCGGCGGGTTGTTGGTAGCCGCTGCCGAAGTAATAAACTTGAACGAGGCAGTGATCAGCCATTTCCTGGGAATACCGGACGTGTTCTGCCAGGTCGTGAAGCCGTTGGCATGGCTTACGGTGATGTTGCCGTACACGGGCGCCAGCCTCACTACGCCATCGACCGGGGTCTTCCTGCCAGTTCCACTATTAACAGAGACGGCCGTGTCACTCGTCAGCCAGTGGCCGCGGTCCCAGGTGCCCAGCTCGAACTCGCCGAGGTCGTTGATTTGGAGCACACGGTCCGTGCCGGCGGAGGGCAGCGCGGTCGGCAGCTTCAGCGTGTTTTTGCCGCACACGATCGAATCCACGCCCGTGAGGCCCGTGGCAGTGGCCGACAGTGGTCGAAGTGCTCTGGGTCACAATCTGTCCCGCAGAAGTCAGGCTCAGAACGGCGGTCTGGGCCGGCGTGGAGGCTGGCAACAACGAGCTGGCCACAAGCTGGCCCGCCGAGTCCAGCGTGACCAAAGACGTCGAGCCGGGCAGGCTAGCAGGCACTCTGACGGAAGAGGCGGCTAGCTGCCTTCCGCTGGACAAGGAGACGAAGGACGTGTTGGACGGCAACGCGGTCGGCAGCAGGAGTGCAGAAGAACCAGAAGCCGGAGCGGAAAGGGTGCTGGTGCCGCCCGCCCCGCTAAGTGACAGCGAGCTAGCAGCCCCTGTCGCTAGCTGGCCACTAGAATCAAGTGTCACCAGCAAAGTGCTACCAGGCAGAGACACTGGCACCTTTAGCGCAGAGGCACTTAGTTGCCCCGCAGAGGTCAGCGACGTCAGAGAAGTGCTGGCAGGCAGCGCGCTAGGTAGACTCAGCGCGACCGTCCCCGTGCTCGCAATCGTAGAGGCGCCGATCGTCATTGGCGACGTATGCGTGTGCCCGTCTACGTAGGCCTTGTTGGCAGCGTCGGTGGTGGTGAGCGGCGCCGCTTTTTTCTTGATCGCGGGGCACGATGTGTAGTCGAAGCCAAAGTGGTTGATTCCGCACCAGCTAGAACTCCCTCCCGCCTTGATAGTAGCAACCACGATGGCCACGTACCGGGTGGCCCTAGCGTTGTCGGTCTGCGCGAGAGTGATGGAATTGCCATCGACAAAGGTGTACGAGCCAGTGTGCCACAGCGTCCAGGTAGTGCCGTCTAACGATGTGCCCACCTGCCACGTCTTTGGCTATTTATCCAGACCGCTGGACTGGGCTTGCAGATAGTACTGTTGCAGGACGACCCCAGTGCCAAAACCTAGCTGGAGCCACTCTCCGGGGTACACTACGCCCGAAAACGTTTTGCTGGAACTGGAAGTGTAGGCGCCGCTCGTGGCATTGTAGGTACTGGTGTTGCTCTGCCAGGAAAAGTTTGAGCCTGTATTGAAGCCGTCGTACGCATTGCCGTTCCCGGAAGTGGACGCACTCGCGACCAGGCCGTTCCAGCTGTTACTCGTCATGCTGTCGGGCTTCTTCACGTACGTAGTGGCTACAAGGCTCAGACCATGAGAGATAGCCTGGTCCCCGTACAGCAGCGCGCCGTCGGAGCCCAGCGACACCAAGCTAGTACTGCTTGGTAGAGCGGCTGGCAGCTTGAGTGCAGAGGTGCCGGACGCCGGAGCGGAAAGGTGCTGGTGCCTCCAGCCCCGCTGAGTGATAGCGAGCTAGCAGCGCCTGTCGCGAGCTGGCCACCGGAGTCGAGTGTCAGCAGCGCCGTGCTGCCTGGCAGGGCGGTTGGTAGCCTGATCGAAGAAGAGCCGGAAGCTGGGGCTGAAAGTGCACTGGTACCTCCAGCCCCACTGAGTGACAACGAGCTGGCAGCAGCGGCTGCAAAGTGCTGGCAGCAGCGGCTGCAAAGTTAGGTTTCAGCTCTGTGCAACGTACCCAGCGGGCTGCACTGTTTCCTCCATGGTAGATCTTTTCGATGACCCAGCGATGGACTCTGAAGTAATTAGTAGCTGTATACGAAGTGGTGAGTGTAAACGTCCTCGAAACCTCATTTACTGCCCAAGAAGAGATGCTGGTGTTCTGGTACAGCACCGTCCAGTTAGTGGGAGGGTCGGCAGCGTCGTTCGAGCCTTGGCCAGGTTGCATATAATCCAGTTGAATCCCCGACATAAACACGAGGGTACCAATCAAAACTCGACAGCAGCATCCGCGCACCATCAGAGCGACGCAGCTGGAACCACTCTCCTTGTATCCCGTTGGTGGTTTGTGCGTTCGCGCCCGCGCCCGCCACATCGTAATCTCCTGCTGGATACGTGTAGTAGTTCTTGCTGACCCAGCCTGTATCTCCGGCAGTGACGTTGTCAAACATTTTCCAGGCTCGCCAGGAACCGACCTCTTCGCTGCTCACTGTCGCTGTCCACGTGCTGCCGTAAGTGTAGTTGCTGAACACAGGAAACGTGTAGGGGTCCCAAGCTACCAGCGCTAGCGAATTCGCGGCGCCAGTGCCCAAGTTGCCGCTGCTGTCTAATGTGACCAGGGCTGTCTGTCCGGTAGAGGGCAACGCGGCCGGCAACTTGAGTGCAGAGGAGCCAGAGGCAGGAGCGGAAAGCGTGCTGGTGCCTCCAGCCCCGCTGAGTGACAGCGAGCTAACAGCCCCTGTCGCGAGCTGACCACCGGAATCGAGTGTCAACAGTGACGTGCTGCCAGGCAGTGACGCCGGTACCTTGAGCGCAGACGCGCCTACCTGGCCCGCGCTCGTCAAGGAAACGAGTGACGTGCTGGCGGGCAGCGAAAGCGGGAGTGTAAATTTAGAGGCGGTGAGTTTGCCGGTCGTGCTGTTCCACTGCGTCGCCTTCTCGGCGGTAGTAGAATCGACGCCCGACCTCAACGGCTTGATATAAGCAGCATCGGTGCTAGCGGACACTAATTCAGCGCCCGTGGCGTTCAGTACAATCGAGCGGGATGTCGCTGCTTTTGCTCTGTAGCCTATTGCGACCGATTCCTGGGCGGCAGCACCCGTGATAGCCGTACTGTCGATCCCAACCGACCGTACGCCGAGCGTACTAGCATAGGGACCGACAGAGACTGATGAATTGCCTTGTGTGCTCTCCGTGGAGTAGGCACCGATCGCGACGGCGAGATCCGACTGGCCAGAGTATCCCGCCCGGTAGCCAGCAGCAACTCCAAACTGGCCCTGTCCACTCGCGCCTGCCTGAGTCCCTATCGCGACGGCGAATGGTTGCTGTCCGTCGCCCGCGGAAGTCCCGATTGCTACACTGTCTCCCCCTTGGAAGCCAATGGCACCGGTAGCGAACTGGCCCGCGCTGTCGAGCGTGACGAACTGCTTGGTGCCTGCGCTGGGCAGGGCCACAGGCAGCTTGAGCGCGACGGAGCCAGTAGCAGGCGCGGAAAGCGTACTGTTGCCGCCAGCCCCTGCCAGCATGAGCGTCGACGAGCTTACTTGGCCGCTCAGGCCTAGCACGCCGTCTGGATCGACCGTCACCAGCTGTGCGGTCGAGGCGGGCAGGGGGTTAGGCAGCCTCGCGAGAGTGTCTGGGATCGTCGTGACTGTAAAGTCGGTGTCCATGAGCACGATCGCGCCATTACCGCTAGGAGCCAAAGATGGCTGCATGAGCGTCCTGTCCTTGACCGCAAAGATCGAGCCGTCTGGGTCCATGGTCACGACACAGTCGTTTTGGGTAGGCATGACCGACGGGAACTTCACTGCTCCTGCCACCTGGTGGTCGACGTACGCCTTGGGCGCCAGCTGCGAGGCCTTGGTCGGATAACTGGTGTTCTCGATGCAGCCGGCATTGTACAGCTGGTAGTCGAAGGCCAGGCTCCGCATGTACCAAACTCCCGCCCCGTTGTTTTTAGTGCAGATTATGCGCAGGTACCTGGCGTAATCGGCCGCGGCCGCAGGCGTGAACGTGCGCAGGCTGTCGCCGACAAAGGTCTGGGCCGTCTGGCTGTCCCAAGTGAACCACCGGCTGCCGTCCGCGCTATAAGCGACTACCCAGTCCCTGGGCGCGGTAATAGCACCCGCAGACGTGAAGTGATAAGCAGCGACTTTGGCGTGCTGGCCCAGATCAAGCTGGAGCCACGCGCCAGGCACAGGGAGATTATCGACCATCGTCTCGATCATGGCGGTGTAGTTGTTGCCGCTGTAGCTGTCGGGCGCAGTGGTGCCCCACAAGGTCGAGAAGTCGCTGTCAAAAGCTAGGTAGGCTTGCGCAGAATTGCTAGACCACAAAGCCAGCGGAGCTGTTGGAAGTCATCCCGGCCGGCTGGTTAGTTTGGCTTCGGTGTCCAGCGTCAAGGTGATCAGATCGGCTAGATCAACCAAGTGCGGGTTCCCGGAAGTAGTCAGTCTGTGAGCTGTATTAAGCGCTACCGCGTCGTTCGCGGCCACTCCGCCCGCTGCCCATCTCACGCCCCCGTCACCGTCCGAAACAAGGACGTCGCCGCTCTGCCCGTCGACCGGTAGCACAAAGTCGTCGGTCGCACCGTCCAGACGACGGCGCTTGTAGGACCTGGCTACCTCCATTCCTTGCTAGTTTAGTAGACTACGAGAAAAAGTTTTTTAATTATTTACAACATCTCGTCCAGGAAATTGTCCACGAAGCGCATCCGCTCCTCCCAGGTGTCTCCGCCGGGGACGTCTCGCGCGGGGTTGATGCAGGCGCCGTCACCATAGGGTCTGCAGACGAGCGAGGCAAGATCCTTGGGATCGCCCATTTTCCCTGTCCCTGACCAATACAGCTAGCCTTCGAAAAAGCAGGCACCACAGGTAGGACAAACAGCTAGCATTATCGACCACACTGTAACACTCTTTAATAATAAAGCCAAGAAGAAAAAATAGGCAGCATGGGAGACACCCCCCCCCCCCCCCTGGACCAGCCATGGCCAATAGGGGGCGATGCGCCACTCTCGCCGCCCTCTTTAACAGCAACCCCCCCTTTTGCGCCACCACCGTTCTGAGGCACGCTTGGCCTATGATATCAGGTGAGGTGGGCACGGCTGCCCCAAAAAAAATACCCCCCCCCCCCCTCCCTCCCCTCTCTCCGGTGCCGGCCAGCGCCGCCTGTCGGAAAGCCCCCCCCCCCCCCCCCCTCACTCCCCTCTGTCCTGTGCCGGCCAGCGCCGCCTGTCGGAAAACCCCCCCCCCCCCTCCCTCCCTCCCCCTCTCTCTGGCCAGCGCCGCCTGTCGGAAAGCCCCCCCCCCTCTCCCTGTGTTATTTTTTCTTGAGACATCTGCCACCATCCGGAAAACCCCCCACCCCCCCCCTCCCTCCCTTGTTGTTTTATTTTTTTTTTTTTTTTTGAAAAATTAAAAAAAGTGTCTCATACGTCTCAGACCCCCCCTAAAAAAGGCCAAAGATCGCACAGGCAAGGCCGGCGCCTTGAGACAGGGTTGAGACAGCCTGTGAAAGAGGAGGCGAGCGGCGAATGGTGCCACCTCTCCCTTCAATCTCCCTTTTGAGACAAATTAATAGAGTTTGAGACAAAAAACTGGCATTTTTTGAAAATCTATTTTTAAAAATCCAGGAAAAATCCCCCCCGGGGGTTTGGGCGGCGGCCGGACCCGTGGCAGATGTCTCAAACTCCAAAGGAAACTGAAAGGGATTTTTTTTCGTTTGCGGTAAATTTCCTACTCTCCGTGAATTCACGCCCTAAAATGTGGCTATGAGACGTGAAGTCGGGAAGTTTATCCACAACTTTTGGGGAGGGTGCAAAAAGTTACCTTTCCCCCGGGAGCCAGTGAGCCAGACCCGTGACAGATGTCTCAAGGGAAGCAAGTGTTTTTTTTTAATGTAAATTTTCCTTTAATGAAAAAAAAACAGAACTGGGTGTCAAAGCTAGCAAGCGTGTCACTGCTTACGCCGAGGCTGGCTGGGCGGGTGCCTGCTTGGCGACGAGGCGGTAGACGGAGACGTGCCCGTCAAAGATGCGGCAGGCCACGAGATTCTGTTGAGTGAGAGCCATGGCAAAATGGCTGGCCGCGTTCAGCAAAGACAGTTCTTCGTGTCCACTGCTACCGTGTGGGCCCAGCCGCTGACGAGAAAGATGTCACGAAGGTCGCTGCCCTTGCGGGTCAGGTCGTACCAGCTCGCCTTCTTGAGAGGGCGGAGAGAGTAGAGTGAGCCCGTGTCGAAACACCGGAAGCCGTCGCCGAGAAAATCGATGAGCTGCTGGACTTCGCAGTAGCCGTTCAGCTTTGCGTGCAAGAGGGCGAGGTACTTGCTGGGCGGCTGACAGCCCGCGGCGACCAACGCGTTGAAGAACTCGTCTTGGACGCAGTAGTATCGGCCCGAGGAGCGCGCGGAGAGGCGATACAGGTCGCCACGCGGGAAGGGCGCCGGGCCGTCGTCGTTGGCACCGCTGCCCAGCGGCCAGTACACATCCGGCTTCAGGCCGTTCGTTTTGCGCAAGCCCGCCCAGCTGATGCAGGCATGAACCATGTGCTGGCGCTCCTCGTGGTCCCGCTCCCTGCCCGGCTGGCCCTTAAATTCGCCCCGAAACACTTTGATAGGGATGAGCTCCTGCACGGGCTTCTTCCGCAGAGGTTCCTTTTTGTCAGGGAACGCGATGATGAACGAGTCTGTGTCCAAATTGACCTTGATGTCCTCCCGGCCGGGGGTCGGAGCATGAGGCTGGTCTTCCCAGTTGTAGGCAATCCACAAGAAGCTCTCCTTGCCGGGGAGCATCACTTCCTGGCGGATGGACCCCTTGGCCTGCTCTGCCTCTCGCTTCAATTCTTCGGCAGAGAGTTCTTGTAGACGGTCCCAGGCATCGGACTCGGGCCCTTCATAAGGCGGCTCTCCGACGTGACTGCTGTCACATCCAAGCTGAGCCACGTGATTGTACTCAATTGCCAGGCGGAGGCAGGCCATCTCCTCTCCTGACATCTTCTTGGCTTTCTTTTTCGCTTTCTTCTTCTCTTTCTTTTTCCTGTTCCGCTTGGTTGCGGCGGACGAGGGCTGGGCCTTTTTCTGGCTGATGCCGCGGTCCAGTGGCGTGGTCATTTCTCGGCGCGTGCGACCAGGAGGGGGCGGTGGCAGCGCCTTACTGCTCTTCCAGCCAGGGCCGCCCGCATTGGGCGCTGCAGCCTTGGTGGCGGAGCGAGTAGCAATCTTTGCAGAGCCGCCCACATTATGCGCTGAAGCTCTGCTCGGACAGGCAGTGACACCGACACCCCTCTTGGTGCGCGCACTTCGAATCATTCACTGCTTTTTCGGACTGCGATAGGCAGGAGCCTTGGGCCTGTGCACTAAAAAAAATTCGTGGCTGGTACCCACTGCACAAATAAGTGGATTTTCACTTGTGGGTGGGGTCAGGTGGCACCGCCCATCAGAAAATTTTTTATGGCAGATTCAGGTAGATTTCGACCTGGCGCGTCGAACGCCACTTGTCCCAGCCAAAACGGACCACGGGCAGCTGCAGGAGAAGGCCGCAAAGTTCGGTCGCAAAAAAATTCAGAATCCTACCACCAGAAAAATCAGGTGTTTTTCACATAACCATGCCACCCGGTGCCACCCTGCGTGATACGGCCGAAAAAGGCAGCACCCAGTGGTATTTCGGCACTGCCGCAATCATCCTAACTATTGCATTTTTTAACAGGTGGCACCGGTGACCACAAAAATACAGTTACACCGCAAAACACACTTATTTAGGCTGACAGTGAATTCACACCACAAAATGTGGCTATGAGACGTGAAGTCGGGAAGTTTATCCACAACTTTTCAGGAAGGGGCAAAAAACCACCCTCCCCCCCAGGTGGCAGGGGCCAGACCCGTGGCAGATGTCTCAAACTATGGCCTGAAAAAAGTGGTGAATGGTGCCACCGGAGTACGAAGAATTGACGATAGGCTCTAATGACACCCCCGCAAGGGCAGTTCCAACACTTCCAGAAATAATAATAATAATAATAATAATAATAATAATAATAATAGTGCTTCTCTGTCAATGGCTGATGCATTTCTGCACATGCGCCTCCATCGTCTCACCCGTGAGGGGAGTACGAAGAATTGACGATAAGCTCTAATGACACCCCGCAAGGGCAGTTCCAACACTTCCAGACGGGCCGGTATGTTCAATGAAAATACTGGTCCAGAAATAGAAAGGTATGTTCAATGAAAATACTGGTGGCACCGACGGGAATCGAACTGGCGACAGGGCCCAGATGGTAGAACTTGACCACTGGGCTATCACTGTGTCCAATAATAATAATAATAATAGTAATAATAACAATAATAATAATAATAATAATAATAATAATAATAATAATAATAATAATAATAGTGCTTCTCTGTCAATGGCTGATGCATTTCTGCACATGCGCCTCCATCGACTCACCCGTGAGGGGAGTACGAAGAATTGACGATAAGCTCTAATGACACCCCCGCAAGGGCAGTTCCAACACTTCCAGACGGGCCGGTATGTTCAATGAAAATACTGGTCCAGAAATAGACCGGTATGTTCAATGAAAATACTGGTGGCACCGACGGGAATCGAACTGGCGACAGGGCCCAGATGGTAGAACTTGACCACTGGGCTATCACGGTGTCCATAATAATAATAATAATAATAATAATAATAATAATAATAATAATATAAATATAAATATCAATATAAAAATAAAAATAAATATAAATATAAATATAAATATGAATATAATTATGAATATAAATATAATTAATATAAATATAAATGTAAATATATAAAATAAATATATAAAATAAATATAACATAAATATAAATAAAAATATAAATATAAACATAAATATAAATATAAATATAAATATGTATAAACGTACATGTAAATGTAACTTTAAATATCAACATCAAAAGGCAAAATTCATTTTATTATTTTCTTTCTTTTCCTTTTTTTCCTCATCGCTTTGTCTTCGTCAA
Organism: Paulinella micropora; assembly: GCA_019918135.1. NCBI lineage: Eukaryota > Cercozoa > Imbricatea > Euglyphida > Paulinellidae > Paulinella > Paulinella micropora. The sequence continues at coordinate 28,758 of WBZZ01006789.1, read as the reverse complement.
GTAAGAAGGAAGAAGGAAGAAGAAGAAGAGAAGAAGAAGAAGAAGGAACAAGAAGAAGAAGAAGAAGAAGAAGAAGAAGAAGAAGAAGAAGAAGAAGAAGAAGAAGAAGAAGAAGGAAGAGGGAAGAGGGAAGAGGGAAGAGGGGTGATACTGCAGAAAGGGGCACCACCCAGGGACATTTCGGCATTTTGCCGAATTTGCAGCGATTACTGCATTTTCGCCCTTTTAACGTGAATTTCCACCACAAAATGTGGCTATGAGACGTGAAGTCGGGAAGTTTATCCACAACTTTTCAGGAAGGGGCAAAAAACCCTCCCTCCCCCCAGGGGGGCAGGGGCCAGACCCGTGGCAGATGTCTCAAACTATGGCCTGAAAAAAGTGGCGAATGGTGCCACCTGTGTGATACGGCCGAAAGGGGCACCACCCAAGGACATTTCTGCATTGCCGAAATTGCCACAACTACTGCCTTTTTCGCACGTATCACACGGTGCCACCTGGTGCCACCAACGATCACAAAAATGCCGTTACGCCGCAAAACACGTATAATTTGGCTGATCGTGAATATTCACGTCTAATGCCAATATGACAGTACCAAAATGGCAATACTAACCCGACCGGTCCTGATCGGGACAAAAAGGAAATACATATGATCAGGCCTATCGTAGATTTGTATTATTTCTTAAATATATATATGTATATTCTAAATTTTCTCTTTCTAAGGAGCTTATCTGTTGAACTTTGGCTCCAGTTTTCCTATGGGACTTGCACTGCAGCTCACTTGGGCCAGATTGCATGAATTTAGTTCTTCTTAATTTTGATCCTTTTTCACTACTTTTCTCTATTAAAGTGTTTGCCTTTGTGTATTTCTGTTGCTTCTCGTGTCAGTTTGATGCTTATATTTCTATCTGTTTCTTTTTCTTTCTCCTTCTTTGTTGTCTTTCTTTCTTTTTCTCTCTTTCTTTCTCTTTTCTCTCTTGTATTTCCCATTCTAAGAGTACTTCTAAGAGCTTACTGTTGAACTTTGGTTTCAGTTTTCCTTGAGGACTTCCACTGCAGCTCATTTGGGCCAGATCGCATGAAAATTCTTGCCTTTCAAGCAGTACTGCAGTCAAAACGAAAAAAAGCTCAAACCTCAACTAAAGTATTTTCTTTTGTGTCTGAAAAGTATTTTTCGCTTTCTCTGGTTTAGTAGTACCAGTAGTTTATTAGGAAAGCAGTCCCCTTTACGGAAACTATAATCCTAAGACAAGCAGGACTACTGGAATGACTCACGAACGACAATTTTCAAACTAAGGTTTATTAGAGTGTTTACTGTTTTGTGGGGAGGAAAAATGTTTCTTGCAGAAGGTTGACACAGACCCACCCGGAGCCACAAAAAAGAGGGTCTGGTGGCGGGACAGTTTGCTGACAGCTTTGCATCAGAATTTTCTTCTGATCATGAGCTTGGTTTATGGCCTTCGGACAGAGTGCCTAGCTCACATTGCCCTATATCTGCGAAGTCTTTGTACAATTATGAAACAACTGCTGTCGGGCCAGTTCATGTAAATCTAGTAAATAGCTAGAATATATACTAGATATATATAGTGGCCATGGGTTTTGGTCTAGTACTACTGTAATACAAGTACGGATCCCTGAATACCATCACTAACTTTTTTGCAGTGATGATTACTACAATTTTTATAGTGATACATCACTAAAAAAGGTTGGTGATCATCACTAAAATAAGAAGAAAAAAAGTGTGTTAGTGATCATCATGATCACTACGGCCTCGATCGCGAGCTCCGGAATCCTGATCATGAATGTAGTGATTCTAGTGATTTCAATACATATGCATCACTACGCGATAGCCTAGATTCTCCCTCATCATTGCCTGAGGTAATGATGATCACTACATCAAAATGGAAGTGTTTCCAGGTCCGCCCGGCGACCGTTACGCAAAATTTAAAGTTAGTGATTTTAGTGATCATGATGAGCACTTATTAAGCGATTATCACTAAAAAGTGAGTGCACATCACTACGTTATACATCTAGTACATATTAAAATTTAGTGGCTGTCACTAGGAAGCACTGCTAGAACTACTTTTAAAAAAATTAAAAAAATTAGTGATGGTCACTAAAAATTAAGTAATGATAATCACTACAATTTTTGAATATTAAATAATTATTGTGGCGATGGCTCACTACCCGTTACTACTCTTGGGAGTGATGGGAACTACAGTTATTTAGTGCTCATCACTATACCTAGTATACTTGGCTGGTAACAGTGACTTTAGTTGTGTTGTGTTTAGTGGTCATCACTAACAACAGTTAGTGATGATCACTACATATTTAGTGATCATCACTAACAAAAGTTAGTAATCATCACTAACAACAATTGGTGATGAGCACTACATTTGTAGTGATCATCATCACTACCTATCACTACTTGCAATTGGTTAGTGATGGGCACTACGAAAATGTAGTGATCATCACTACAAACTTTTTGTTTAAACTAATTTTTTAAGTGATCAGCACTATCTTTTCTAGTGATCGGCACTACGTTTCTTCATTTTATTAGAATTTTTTTTTCTCATTACCGTTCAGTGACGAGCAAGTGATAGGCACTCATATTGTAGTGACGATCACTACAGACACATGCAATATACATTAAAAAACTGTTGCCAGAGATCTTCACTAATTTGTTAGTGAGCATCACTAGATTTTTACTGATGCATACATTGAAAGCTGAAAAATATTTTCAATGTATGCGTTGAAATTTCTATGCATAGAGCATTGAAATTTCAATACATCCTCCATTGAAATTTCAATGCATGTATTGAAATTATTTTTCAGTTTTCAATGCATACATTGAAATTATAATGCATTATGCATGGGACAGCTGATCTCCGCCTAGAATTTTGGTACGGGTTCGTTTCTAGTAGGTGATCTTTTATGAACATCTCTCTATTACTACTACTAGTACTACTAAAAGATTACCACCTACGGCAGGAGTTACAGTACACGATACCTTCATAGTGGACTTTGCGGGAACATCAATACAACTAAACCGAGACCCAACCCAAGGCTTCAACATCAGGCCCCTCTTCAAAAACTGAACTACCATGATGACCCAGAATCTGCAACCGATGCTACGCCTCCCACCGTACTTCCCTTACAGCGACCGCACTTCATGCTACTCTTGTTGGTATGCTAGCTAATTTTGCACACCAAACGAACTCAGAAGATTTTCTCCTCTCTGCAACACTACAACTCATGGTAGAAATACCTTACCCTTGCTCTATCTGGAAAGCTGCCTCTGACAGTGTACACTATCTCTGCCCTGAAGAATGGAGCAACATTGCCATCTTCATCCGCACCTTCGCTGACCTGCCGATGCACTCAAGGCAAACGCTGACATGTACAGAACAATTGCGAAGGATACGGCAACCCTTTCCGCAAGCCTCGGACTTGTGGTGATCGCGAAACTGGAGATAACTGTCTACATACTGACCTTAACACATTTACCTCAAGGTGGAATTTATATTCCATTTGCCCCTGTCCTGATGTTAATCACATACAAACCTAACTTATAACTCGCTTTAACTATCAACTATGCCTATAATATGTACTCCACTTCCCCCACGCCCTGCAGGCTCCCGGTCTAACTAACCGGGGGAACTAATAACTTCTTGAGAAACCGTTAAATCTACTTAAATGTGCAAAAACAAAACCAAACTTGTTTCTGGATTTTTTACCTTTATTAATTATTTACACTTCGGTTTGCTCTGACAAATTCCTTTTTTGCTCTAGCAATATCCTTTTTTACCTATATCAACTCGTAATTTTTCTAACTAGCATTATACACTACTTTCCTTCCACTCTAACCAAGTTACATCCGCTACCACACATAATAAACCAACTTTCTACCACAGAAAATTCAGGCTCCTCAAAAACACTCTTCTTGAGCACAGCTCATATGCACTGCAGACCATACACCTTGCCCTATACCTAGCCCTTACCTTTTCCACTAACTAGCCATAGTACTGAATTCACCTTATGCAAAGGGGTGAGCACTGTCACTCGTGGTCCAGTAAACCACTGCTAATAAATAGTGTGATTATTTCTGAAAGTATCTGATCAAGTTTAGAGTTTATTAAATATTTGTTCAACAGATAATATTATATAGTCAAATCATATTATTAATATTATTAACTTCAATGCAAGAAATTTTTCAAATATTAGAAGTTACTACTTACGTAATAATATTATTATTAACTTCATAATAATAATGAAAATAGGCGGCGGGGGCCGGCGACTGAGTCGGAAGTATATAATTTAATATTAATATTAACTTGATATTTAAGTACTATGAAATATTAATAATAATTCCAAAAAAAAAAAAAAAAAAAAAAACGTGTCACGTAGTATAAAACCTTCAACCTGTATTAAAAAGTTTAATGAGTCTTCGATCTTTTATAAAACAGTGACAGTTCGACCTGTATAACTTGAAACAGTTCAACCTTCCTGTATAAAAAAGTTCGACGTTTAACTTGACGATCTATTACACGTTGAATTGTTTTATACTATGATCATAAGTTATATATACTAGGCATCATTCATGTCGAACTTTTTTTTTAATTGAATTTTTTTTTAATTTCCCGAACTTTTTTTTTAAAATTTTCAACTTTTTTTAATTTTCAAATTTTTTGAAGTTAATTTTCAACTTTTTATTACTATTTTTTGTAGCATAATTTGACACTAATGTCGCTCAGAGTATTATTAATAATGATAAAATAATAAAACTGAATAGTTTTGCGAAAAATCACTAGCATATTGTAACGTTAGATTATAATTAAATCATAAAGATAACAGTCTGGCTAGTCGGATCGGCTCGGAGAAAATTCAACTAGTCAATAAGAAAGTCAAGTTTAACTATTAACAATCTATATGTTTGACTAGCTTTTGAAATACCAGTTGGTAATGTTCAAGTTCCCAAAGCAAGATGAGCATCAAAAGAAAAATTATCTAAGAAAGTTTGAGAATCTTATCACATGAAACTGTCATGATAAGCAAGCGTACATACTTAGATTACAGAAAGAACGTGAAGCGATTGTAAAATAAAAATAGCTTCTGCTACCTACTGTCTGTTTGTGTATTTTTGGGAATGAAAAAAATTTCGATAGTGTTTTGCAATCTAGACCCTTTGTCTGCAAATTTTCTAACTAATATGGTGAAAGTTGTACGAATTTGATTGGAATCATTTGTCAGAACGACTGATATGTCTGCTCAAAACAAATCAACTATTTTCAGAAACCTCAGCATTCGAATGTCGCCAAGTTTGATAATAAATATAAGATTATAATTTTGAGATTTTTTACATTAGGGATTTATAAATTATATGTATACGATGGAGAGCAAGTAGTTTGTTACATCTGGCATGTCTGTCAGATTCTTAATATAGAAACATATTTCACTTATCATTCGATTTCCCTCAAGATATGTAAGATTCAAATTATTGCTTTTCAAGTTTTTTCTGTGTAGCGTTCTGATTTGCTAGTATCTAGCTGGCGTTTGCTATGCAGTGGAGAAGGAGCTGCATTCCTTCTTTCCTTCGAATGTCCATTTAGCTTCCTTCCTTCCTGATTCCACTTCCATCCCCGATCTTCCTACCTTGCTTCAGAAGTTAGAAGTCACAGAAGAATAACAAGGAGGAATGAATGAAGGAAGGAGAGAGGAATACACAAATAATTGTCAATAATATCACCTTAACAAATAGGCAAAATAAAGAAGAAACTGGTGGAAAGAAAAAAGACAGAAAAGGGGGAGAACTTGATCTTAATAGGGTTGCAAACCAGGATATTCTGGACTTTGGGAGGAGGGCTATCAAAGCGAGTGGTTTATTTCAGATGTTGCTGCTCTTCAATGTTATCTGTTCCTTATTTTCTGTTTGTTTATTACTCTTCCTTTTTTGATCCTTTAGTTTTTCTTCTCGCTTCCTTTTGCTGGTGTCTCTTTTATATTGTGCAATAACTTCCAGCATGGAGCCTGGTGCGAAATGATTTGTTGGTAAACGACAGTAGTCGGGTGCGATGGGACTGGCCTAATAGGTAGGTGGGTGGGTAGGTAGGTATGTAGATAGATAGATAGATAGATAGATATATATAGATAGATAGATATATAGACAGACAGACAGACAGATAGATAGATAGATAGATAGATAGATATATAGATAAATAGATAGATATATAGATAAATAGATAGATAGATAGATAGATAGATAGGTAGACAGATAGACAGATAGACAGATAGACAGACATATAGATAGATAGATAGATAGATAGATAGATAGATAGATAGAGATAGGCAAATGAGATGGAAGATAAATGGATAGACAGATAGAAGATAGGTAGATAGATAGATAGATAGATAGATAGATAGATAGACAAATAGACAGATAGATAGATAGATAGATAGATAGATAGATAGATAGATAGATAGATAGATAGAGCCCTGCCACAGGCTGTGGATACAACACCTGGATGCAAACGAAGCAGTCAAAGTTTATTGCTGATTGTTCATACAGAGCTCTGCTACAAGAAAGATTCTTACCGCGATGCCCCGGCAAGAGAGGGAAGTGCAGCGAAAGGTAACCAAGCGCAGGAATGCATCGCTGATGCAGCAGGAAGAGATAGATAGATAGATAGATAGATAGATAGATAGATAGATAGATAGATAGATAGATAGATAGATAGATATGGTAAGGAATGGAGTCGTTGCTGCTTCAGGTCTCAACAGGCTACAATACCTGCTTAGCTATCATCTACCTCCTGCTGCCTATCCTTCAGCTTCTACTTACTGTCCAAATCAAAGAGCTTGTGGAGGACTATTTATCCAATCAACCCAATAAATCAACCAACCAATTAGTTGTTTGACAGTACCTGATCGAAGTTGTGCTTTGGCTGCTCCACAAGCTGATTGCATAGAGAGCAACAGATTCCCATCATCTCATGTATGTATGTTATGTATGTCATGTTATGTATGTCTGTATGTATATGTGTATGCATGTATGTAGTATGTATGTATGTATGCATGTATGCATGTAAGTATGTCAGTATCTATCTATCTATCTATCTATCTATCTATCTATCTATCTATCTATCTATCTATCAATCAATCAATCTATCAATCAATCAATCAATCAATCAATCTATCTATCTATCTATCTATCTATGTATCTATCTATGTATCTATCTATGTATCTATCTATGTATCTATCTATGTATCTATCTATGTATCTATCTATCTATCTATCTATCTATCTATATATGTATCTATCTATCTATCTATCTATCTATCTATCTACATATCTGCCTACCTATCTATCTATCTATCTATCTATCTTTATATATCTATCTTTATCTATCTATCTTTATCTATCTATCTTTATCTATCTATCTATCTATCTATCTATCTATCTATCTATCTATCTATCTATCTATCTATATCTATCCATCCCTACCTTGTCAGTAAACCCAATATGATTTTCGACACGTCACGAGGGTATCCTAGTTTGTGACGACTAGAAAATATGAACTTTCACCTCCGCCCCGATATCGTTGTCTGATCACTGTCTACCAAGATATTTATTCTGATCGAGCTAACGTGCCCGGTCGAGGAAAACATTCTTGACGCACGAGCCTACAAGACCAACCGATACAACGAGCTCAAATCTCAAATCGAGGACAACGGATGGACCTGCCACCTTCGACCAATCGAATGCGGGGCTCGCGGCATGGTATCGTTCTCTGTTCATCGATGTTTCCGCGCCTTGGGTTTTTCCCATCCCCAATCCAAATCCCTTTGCTTCAAGCTATCCTCCTGCGTAGCTCGTTGCTCTTTTGCGATTTATCGCTCCTGTGCAGTCAAAAATTAGACTAATCTTCCTATAGTCCGTATTGGTGACTGCATTCCATCATAGCCGTCCAGTGTTGCATAGCCCGGGCTAGGTCCCTGCGGGGGTTTAGGCCTCATACAATGTCATCAGTGTAGCTTGCGCAAGCTTACGGTGCTCAAAACACTTGGACTAACGGCTTCCTTTTCTTTCTCTTCTTCCTTATCCTCCCACTCTCCATTCCTAGATTGCCTTTTTCTTCAACGTCCTTCCTCCTCTTCTTTTTCCAGAACACAGTCTACCCGTGATTCCCATCCCGGACACATGCACAGTACACAAATTATTGTTTGATGTGAAACTGCGTTCCTTTGCAAGGACTACATTCCTTTGCGACATCTCATCTATCTATCTATCTATCTATCTATCTATATCTATCTATCTATCTATCTATCTATCTATCTATCTATCTATCTATCTATCTATCTTTATCTATCTATCTTTATCTATGTATCTTTATCTATCTATCTATCTATCTATCTATCTATCTATCTATCTATCTATATCTATATCTATCCATCCCTACCTTGTCAGTAAACCCAATATGATTTTCGACACGTCACGAGGGTATCCTAGTTTGTGACGACTAGAAAATATGAACTTTGACGTTTCCGAGGATGCCCTCAACGAATGCTTGCATTCTGAGTATTGATATGTATTAGTGCATATTTTTGAGGATTGTCGTGTATTGATATTGACGTTGAGTCTTAATATATGCATTAAGAATAATATGGCTCAAACTGCAGTTTGCACTTCAGCCACCCGGTACTGAAAATTATGTATGTCATCATGATCACAGTGATCAAAAGGCCATGTTGGAAAACGAGCCAAAGGAGGAGGCTGACATCGGACAGCAAGATAGAAAGAGAGGAAGAAAGGAAGAAAGGAAGAAAGGAAGAAATCAGACAGTGGTGGACCGCTCCGCGACTGCAGAAGCACGTGGCCATATCCGTTCATCCAAGACACCGTCATCTACCTGCAAAGCGTATGTGCACATGCAATTCATATATATGTCTGCATATTTGTCGACCTGAATCTCGAAGTGCAAGCATGCGCATGTATGCGCATGTATATGTGTATATGTGCGTACTGCGGATTCATACAAAGCTTAAATTTGAAACATATATATTAATTCATGCGTATATACCTGTTCTCCCCACATGGTGACCTCACCACCCAGCGCAAGCTCGACGGGACCTACCACACACGTATATTATATAAATATCTATGACGAAAGTAACATAAATAAAATAAATAATAAGAAGGAGAAGAAGGAGGAGGAGAAGGAAGCGAAGACAGAAATAGGAGAACACAAGAAGGAGAAGGAGGAGGAGGAGGAGGAGAAGAAGCAGAAGAAGAAGAAGAAATGAAATGAAAGGAAAGGAAGGGGATGACAGGAAGAGGAAAATACAACGAGAAGGAAAGAGGAGAAGAGATTGAGCAAAACCACATAAATAAGAACCACAGCTCAGCAGCAGCATCGGCAGCAAATACATCAGAATAAACACACAGAATAAAAACAACGACAACAAGAACAACAAGAAAAAGAGAGAGGTAGAATCTTTTGTTTAAATTTGGCTTACAAGAGAGGGAGAAAGGGAGAGAGAGAGAGAGAGAGAGATGAAGGGAAGCGAACCTGTTACATCGTCCAGAGGATCTACTTGATACATGTCCTGCCTGTCCATGCAGGAGAGACGAGACATAAGAGTATATACTTAGTATTTCTCTTACACAAATATTCTTTTCTCCTCTCTCTTTTCTCTCTTTCTCTCTCCCACGTACACTCACAGTGCCCAGGACAGATCTTAATTATCGTGATCATCACTTCACGTATTTCATTTCAGTCCTGAGTGATTGTTCTTACAGAGCGGTTGTGCAGTGTAGGTGGCCAGTAGGCATACCATATATGTAGATTTTTTACAAAGAAATACCATGTATCATATATATACGCATATGTATAACATGCATGCATGTGTTGAAAGATAGATAGACAGACGTCGATACAAGCAAATAGATAGCTTGACAAATACAAGATGTATACAAGTAAGGACCAATTGTCTATCCAGAAGTAGTGTTCGATGGGTGGGTCTGGTATCTGCCTGTCCAAATACCTAAGAAATCGATAAATAGGTATAAAGATAGATAAATGGCTAGATAACAGGCATCGGGTCCCTTTGAGCACTGAATATGGTGCCTCATAGATAGATAAACAGTTTCATGACTGCCAAGATGCTACCCGCATGCATGCGAGACTGCCTTCCAAAAGAAAATGATAACTGTGTGCCTGCATGGTATGAATGTATGCTCTAATGGATTGCATGCATGCGTGCACAAACATATGTATGCATCGTTCAGTATGCATTTATGCTTTAATGCCTGCATGAATCAATTAAATGTATACGCATTTATGCATGCATGCATGCGCATGATCGTGCGGTAATGATAATAATAATAATAATAATAATAATAATAATAATAATAATAGTGCTTCTCTGTCAATGGCTGATGCAAATCTGCACATGCGCCTCCATCGTCTCACCCGTGAGGGGAGTACGAAGAATTGACGATAGGCTCTAATGACACCCCCGCAAGGGCAGTTCCAACACTTCCAGACGGACCGGTATGTTCAATGAAAATACTGGTCCAGACGGAGCGGTATGTTCAATGAAAATACTGGTGGCACCGACGGGAATCGAACTGGCGACAGGGCCCAGATGGTAGAACTTGACCACTGGGCTATCACGGTGTCCATAATAATAATAATAATAATAATAATAATAATAATAATATGTATGTATGTGTATGTGTATGTATCGTCTGCCAATTGCTGAGCCAAAAGGCCATGTGCATCCAGTCCTCCATTTCATAAGGAAAGTCTCCGCACCAATCGGTGGAATAAAGGAAGTGACGGCATAGAACATTACTCTAGGAGCTTTATACCAATCAGCCAATAATAATAATAATAGTAATAATAATAATAATAATAATAATAATAATAATAATAATAGGCTTCCTCAGACTATATTATTAGCATCAGATCCAGATCCTGGACATGTGCCTCCATTGGGTCACCGGGGTCAGCCGATCCCAACGCATTGTCAGAACACCAAACAGACATAGCAGCAACAGCAACAGCAGGGGCAGATGGGGGCTGTGAAGTGCATGAAGAGCTAGATGCGAGGGTGTTAGCTGAAGAGAAGAACTCGGAGACACTACGCTGCGCTCCCGAACCCCTCTCTCTAGCCAGGACGTCCACACTGCGCGGACGGCCGCGCCGCGCAACATCAACGTCACTTGGGGGAGAGGGTGGGACAGAAGCTGATGGAACCTCAGTGAGGTCAATCACCTCCTCGCCCCCATCCTCCACCCCAAGCTCCTCCCTTTTACCCTCCCTAGCAGACCAACACTCAGACACATATGATCCAAACAACACATCCAACTTTGGAGGGGGACGCAACGCTGTAACCCCTAACAACGCAGCAAGCCTAAAGTTACTGCGGAAGCGCGACTTCCCCTGAAAAAGCTTACAAAACAATCGTGATTGTCCACAGGCGACATATCATCCCAACCCTGCCGCACAGAGCCCTCCCGCTCCCGCCCAAGCAACACATCCTCCACCACAACCTCACCGCCTACGACCTCACCACCCTCCTCCCTCCATCCCCCTCAGCACCCCCCACAGCCATGCCACCGAGCCTTTGCATACTCAGCAACAGCTGCTTACGTCTCGCCTCATGCATGGGGCAATCCCAAAGAAGTGCGCAAGGGACTCATTGACATCATCATGACAACAGAAGCAGCGAGGGGACATGCCACTGACCAACTTGCTGCGGTACAACCGAAGGCGGTTGTTGCAGCTGAGCAACCTTTTCCGAAGCAGATTATAATGCGCATCATCAAGGGCTACCCATCTTGGGAACTCCTTAGTTCCAAAGACTTGTCTTAGGATGACTCGCAGGCCATCAGTAAGATCGCTGCCTGCCTCTCGCTTGTCCCACATCAGTTGCTGCACCATCTTGACGTCCTGCTGAAGGGCCCACTTGTCCACAGTCGAACTCCAACCCTCGAGGTCCTTCTCTGAGCTATTTAGGAGCTCCTGAAGCCCTTGTTATAGATCCATTGAGTCCCTGATAGCGCCTTCGGCCTCCGCAGTCCAGTCGGATTTGACTTGAGATGCGATGACAGGAAATCGCTTCTCCGGTAGAACACGCAGCCGTCCATAGAACTTCAGTTGCGCCGCCCGCCGCAAACGCTCCGCACTCAAAGAGCGCGCCAGAAAGAGCGTAATCCACTTGCTTGTCTTAGGGCTGATGCCGAGAATCATCCTCATGGGGCGCAGCATTGCTGCCTCCAGCTTGGTGAGCTGCGATACGGGGGCACGCCAGACATCGAAGGCGTACTTCAGCTTGGCCCCCACAAGTTGATTCCAGCACATGAGACGATACCTAGCTTGTATCTCACCTGCACACCACAAAGAGTACCAACCTGCGGTGGCGACTTCAGTGACACGCGTAGCCCGCAGGGCCTGCTCCTTCCACTTCAGGTCGTCGGTGATAACCACTCCCAGGTACGTGTACTGACTGGTGACACAAAGCTTCTGGCCGCGAAACCACACCACGGGCTCACCTCGCTCCCTGATACTTGGTCGTTTCGCCTTGCTCGACGTGTAAATGGGCATGATTTCCGTCTTGCCGGCCTTCAAGTTGACTTCCAGCCGGTAATCTTCCGCGAACTTGGCCACAACATTGACCATCTTCTGGAGCTCGGTGCGACTGTGAGCGATGAGGGCCACGTCGTCCGCGTATAGAAGTGCCTTGATGTCGTTCAGCCGCTTCACATCCGTGATCTTGAGGGCACTCGCCAGCCGATCACACAGCTCATCCATAAAGACGTTGAAGAGTGTGGGAGAGAGAGGGGACCCCTGTTGGACGCCTACACCCTCCAGTACTTCGGGGGTGAGTGCTCCATCAACTAGCACTTGCGACGAAGTCTGCTCGTAGCACCTGCGTAGCGTGCGCCAGAACTTGCCCCTTACACCCAGCTTCCAGAGCCTCTCAAATAGACCATCTCTCCAAACAGACGGGAAAGCCTTGCGTAGATCGACGAACAGAACATACGACTCCCGCTTCTGCTGCTGACGCCCCTTCAACCTCTGCCAAAGGGTAAAGACCTGATCCGTAGTGCGACGCCCCGGGCGGAAGCCTCCCTGCTCTGGACGTAGCTTATCCGGGCCATCCACGAAGAGCGTTAGACGAGTAGCTAATAAGGACAGATACAGCTTACCAAGGCAACTAATAATCGAGATATCCCTCCAGTTGTCAGGATCCGTAGGATCCCCACCCTTGGGGATATTGACGATGATTCCCTTGCCCCAAGCTTTTGGAGTCCTCTCGGCTTCTCGAATCCAGTTGAAGTACTGCGTTAAGTAGCCATTGATGTAGGCGCCGCCATACTTGAGCATCTCGTTCTTCACTTTGTCCTCGCCACAAGCTTTGTGGTTATTCAGGGCACGTTGCCTTGCAAGGACCTCCTCTTGCGTGAACGGCTTGTCCAGCTCTTCGCAAGTGTCTTCACCTACTTCGTGCTCCTTCATAGCCCGGGCCACCTCATCTCTGAAGCGATCGTTCCAGTGGAACTGCCGCTTAGCTTCGGCTTCCTCCCACTCCAGCGAGCCTGCTTCTGCACAGCACTCCACCACAACAGCCGCACTTGCCGGATTTTCCCGTGGCTTCACCGAATTTTTCCGAAATTCCTCCCACCGAGCGACCTTTTCCGGCAGCGTACACGCCAGTGAGCCATCCTCCCTTTGCACCGGCGCGGAGACCTTCGTTCTGCGTGCCCCGCCAAGCCGCTTCGCGAGTAGCCAAAAGCGCTTTGAGGATTGCTCGCGTTGACATTTGACCGCTTCTTCCTGCACTTGCTTGAAGGAGGCGGACTTCTTGGCCCGAGTTGCCTTCCGAATTTGCTTGCGGAGCCGTAGCCAATTCAGACGGGCTTCCGCATTCGATTCATCCCTCCTGTATGCTGCGTAGGCCTCCCGGCGCTGCTGAATGAGCTCCTTTAGCTCCCCGTCGAACCAATTGTTGGTGAAACGGGGTCGTATACATCTGGAGCCAAGGACCCGGTGCGCCGCCATTCGGAAGGACTGCGCCACTCGCTCGGTGACGTCATCTACCACCCGTTGGCTGTCGGCACCACCCGATAGGTCAAGCTCAGGCAGCTGATGCACTCCAAGCTTCTGTAGGCAATGCTGGAATACGTCATCGAACTTGTCGCGTAGATAATCCAGCGCTTGCTTCGCAGCGTGATCATTACCCGAGACACCAGCACCAATAAGCTTATCAACACGAAAGGACCTGTAAGGTTTCGCAGCCCGCTTTGGCCGGCGCTGGCCGCTCCACGTCAGTTCGGCCCATACTGCCTTGTGGTCCGTATCAAGATCATCTTCGCATACTCCGAACTTTGCTCCAGATGCCAAGCCAGGCGACGCGCAGATGTAATCGAGGAGGTGCTTGCCTGTGCCCATGCCGCGCTGCTCACGCCGGGACCACCAGTAGGACCCTTCCACTGGGCACGAGAAGCCGCTCAGATTTCGCAGTCCCGAAGCGACGAGGACAGCCGCGAGTCTCTTGCCGTTCTCCGAACGTACCGGTGCTCCCTTATGATCGACCTCCCCGTGCTGACCGACGATGCCCTCCTCTTTTCGGCTGCATGCCGGCCCGAGCTTCGCGTTGGCATCCGCCACCGTGACCACAAGACCTTTGGCTCCAAAAAAAGCTATAGCTGCCTGCCAGGCCGCATACGCCTCTGACGACTCTTCTTCCTGCGTTTCCTGGGGAAAGTAGCCGTTGCCCACATAGATATCCTGAGCGCCGGTAACACCCGAGGCGATACGCAGCCACACTTGCTGCCGGTGGTCGACGGGGGCTGACACCAGGTTGCAATACGGACCAAGGAAGTTAGCCACCGCGAATAGAACCCCACCCTTGCAGCGATTTTTCTCGCTGACCTCCGCAGGTTTTCCAAAAATCCGGAATCCATCCAGGCTGCATTTGGAAAGTTGCTTCTTGCCCATGCGGTGCTCCTGAGCCCCGATGACTAGCCAGCCCTCGTGCTTGTAGAATGATGCCCATTCCGCCGTGCCTACGTTGTCGTATCCCGTTTTACCCTGCCAGTTGTGACTCGCGACGAGTAGCTTGAAGCCGGTATCGAACTGCTTGGAGCGGTGCTTCTTGGCTCGTTTCCGGACCCGACGGCCGCGCTTGGCTTCCGCCCTCGTGCTGCCCCCTTCTGCAGGTGCTTGCGCAGGTTGGTCCCCCACTGCACTGGCCGCCGAATGCAGGGGCACCACATGCACATCAGCACACTCAGACACACACTTAGGTGCATCGGCAGCCAATTCCGAAGACACCACCTGCACATCATCGACACATTCTTCATGCAGAGGCAAGACGCGATATCCCGTCGCAGCTTCCTCCTTCCGGACCGCCGCTTCCCCACGCAGATGGATGCGAATAAGCCTTCGGACACGTTCCCTGTCCCTGAACCTGCGCCCAAGGGCCACATTGACCCCTCTGCCGAAGAATTTGAGATGTTTGAGTTGCTGCAACGCCGTCTGCCTGCTGTCATCGTCCTCGTAGACCAGCTCCAGGTGACGAGACATTCGCTGGCCTTGCCACTCCATTACCGGGACCACCAGACCAAGACCGCTCATTTTGGAGGCGATCTCCTGTAGATTGGCGCGTTCTGAGAGCCCCCAGACAATCAGATTACGCCCGTCCTTGTCGTACCGATCTACCCGCCGGTACCGTCGAGGCGGCGGTGCCATCTGCCACATAGCGCCGCTCGCCTTATGTTGAAGCGCCGACCCGTGTGCCAGGTTTGGGGAGGAAGGATGAGGCGCAGCTAAGATAGCCTCTCCACGTGGTTCAGGAATTCCGTCATATACGCGAGCCCTCATCCTCCCATCCTGGGACATCGGGCCAGAGCCCGTCGAAGAGGCATTCCCACGGGGATTGTGCAGGTCTTCGGCGATTCTACCTTGTCCCATAAGGGCCACAGTGGTAGCTCCGTGCTTCGCGTATTTGTAATCCATTGAGAGTAGTAGACGGCCAATGTCGCTGGCCATCACCGCCGCGCCTCTTTACGCAGAGGAAAGCGCCCGCCCATGCAAATAGCATCGGCGGTATCTGCAACACACACTACACGCATTTCCGCCGGTGTCACTGGACGCTGCCGCGTCGCTTCGTGCCCTTCGGCGCCCGCCAGCACCCCCAGCGTCGCCAGAACCTGCCTCACGCACTACACACACTCTCCATTGCATCGCCAACGCCTCTACTCTCATGCCTTATGGGTTTTCAGCTGCTCCTAACAATACACATCATGAGGTACGGGTGTCCCCGAGTGGAGCCAGATCGGACGGCGTGCCGCTGAAACTACTTCCCCCACGTGGGTAAAGAAGGCGCGAACCTAGCGGTACCTATAGGGTCTTACAGACAAGTATAGTAATCCCAGCCGAAGCTGCTCAGTTAGAAATGCAACGGTGGAGGGTGTGAATGCATGGGGCAAGGCACGGCAACGCAGCAAGGCACTGGCAAGGCATTGGGACCGACTGAAGCCCCTCTCCAACGTGCGCTCATCATGTGTTCCAGTTAGGCAACCCCGAAGAAGCGAAGATAGGGAGGAGACAAAACCCAAATAGGGTGAAGATAGGATTAACATGAAGCCGAAATGGAGCCGAGTTGGAACAGGTCAACTCAGCCCCATCTCGGCTCAATGTGAATCCTATCTTCAACCCATCTCGGTACTGTTTCCTCCGAATGCTCACCTCAACAAGATCACCAAACCGGAACTGGAAGCCCACAGGCATTTACTCGGCAGGAAATTCGGCGAAAATGGGCTAACCAGGAAACCAGACCCAAACCAACAGCCAAGAAAAACGAGCCAACCAACAATCCAACAGACAACCCCACAACCTGCCTGGCCGAACCCCTACCGAGTAAATGCCCAGTTGAGAGTTGCGCATATCCCGGTGACCGCCCTCCCCAAGCGGTCACCTTCGTGGGGAGAGGCCCAACCACCTCCTCTTTCCATGGAGTGCCATCTTGTGCACCCCTCCAGAATAATAATAATAATAATAATAATAATAATAATAATAATAATAATAATAATAATACTATATCTGAGGCGTACTGATGCAGCTAATGGCATATCCTCAACGGACATAAGCCTCCAATACCCTTGTTCGAGGTCCTCCACCCCCCCGTGTTAGTCTCTCGCCTGATGATCGGGGCCACCGATGGAGCTCCTGAGGGCAAGACTGCACTAAGCCGAGGTTATTCCGCAGTCCCAGCAACCTCTTGCAAGACGTCACCGAATTTGCAAGTGCATACACCAAGCGCGGTTGCTAGAGCTGCCTCGAAACCCCACCCATAACAATCTGGTGTCTGCTGGGTCCTGGGCTATCAACCAGCATATGCGGAGTTTAAGATCTTTTACGCGCGCAACGACCCTCCTCCCCAGCATCTACCACCAAAGGGTTATGAGTTGGCGTCACAGTTTAACGCCTTGAGGCCATTGGGCTGAATAATAATAATAATAATAATAATAATAACAATAATAATAATAATAATAATAATAGTGCTTCTCTGTCAATGGCTGATGCATTTCTGCACATGCGCCTCCATCGTCTCACCCGTGAGGGAGTACGAAGAATTGACGATAAGCTCTAATGACACCCCGCAAGGGCAGTTCCAACACTTCCAGACGGCCGGTATGTTCAATGAAAATACTGGTCCAGACGGATCGGTATGTTCAATGAAAATACTGGTGGCACCGACGGGAATCGAACTGGCGACAGGCCAGATGGTAGAACTTGACCACTGGCTATCAAATAATAATAATAATAATAATAATAATAATAATAATAATAATAATAGTGCTTCTCTGTCAATGGCTGATGCATTTCTGCACATGCGCCTCCATCGTCTCACCCGTGAGGGGAGTACAAAGAATTGACGAAGAGCTCTAATGACACCCCCGCAAGGGCAGTTCCAACACTTCCAGACGGCCGTATGTTCAATGAAAATACTGGTCCAGAAATAGACGGTATGTTCAATGAAAATACTGGTGGCAACGACGGGAATCGAACTGGCGACAGGGCCCAGATGGTAGAACTTGACCACTGGGCTATCACGGTGTCCAAATAATAATAATAAAATGATAATAATAATACTGGTAATGATAATGATAATGATCATGATAATGACAGCAACAAGAGTAATATCTCCAGAAAGACTAAAGCCCAGTTGTATACGTGGCCAGGCGTTTGAAGCATGAAAGGAACAATAAGAACAAAACATCAAAGAAGAAGAAGAAGAAGAAGGAGGAGGAGGAGGAGAAGAAGAAGAGGAAGAAGAAGAAGAAGAAGAAGAAGAAGAAGAAGAAGAAGAAGAAGAGGAAGAAGAAGAAGAAGAAGAAGAAGAAGAAGAAGAAGATCAAGAGCAAGATCAAGAAGTGGAGGACAAGGAAGAAGAAGAAGAAGAAGAAGAAGAAGAAGAAGAAGAAGAAGGAGAAGAAGAAGAAGAAGAAGAAGAAGAAGAAGAAGAAGAAAGAAGAAAGAAAGAAGAAAGACAGGGGAAGAAGAAGGAGAAGAAGAAGAAGAAGAAGAAGAAGAAGAAGATAATAATAATAATAATAATAATAATAATAATACTAATAGTGCTTCTCTGTCAATGGCTGATGCATTTCTGCACATGCGCCTCCATCGTCTCACCCGTGAGGGGAGTACGAAGAATTGACGATAAGCTCTAATGACACCCCCGCAAGGGCAGTTCCAACACTTCCAGACGGGCCGGTATGTTCAATGAAAATACTGGTCCAGACGGATCGGTATGTTCAATGAAAATACTGGTGGCACCGACGGGAATCGAACTGGCGACAGGGCCCAGATGGTAGAACTTGACCACTGGGCTATCACGGTGACCAAATAATACTAATAATAATGATAATAATGATAATAATAATAAGTGAAACAACCAACAGCAGCAGCAGCAAAAAGGTGGGGAGGAAGTAAAGGGAAGGAAAAACTGAAAAAGAAATTTGAAACAAAGAAAAAAAGAAAAGGCGAGGAAGAAATAAAGAAGGACCTATCTCAACCACCACGCGAACCCCTCGTATATACCTGCATACAGCAAACTCCCAAATAAATAAATTCTAAATAATTAGGTAAATAAACACATAAATAAAGAAATAGAGAATACATGTACCCGTACTCCACGATATAGACAATATCTTGTTCGCCGTAAACTGTCACCCCTAGCATGCACCATACAGGCAAGCCTCTTGCTTATCCAGCAGACGAAAACAATTGACTTCAAGCGCTTCGTCCTCCGTACCCTTGCTTGTAGATGCTTGTTTGAGGCTGTGATCATAGGCTTTATCACGCTGCATGGCACTGATTTCAAGCAAAAGTTTGCTGAGAAAGAAATGCTTGATGTTAATGTTCAGCATACTTACTCAACTAGAAACCTCTCAGCTAAATCGATCGATGGATATGCATGCGTGCAGATACGACAGATTGACCGACAACAGACAGGCATGTCCTTCAGCCGTTAAGTAAAATTCATGGATTATGCGAGCGGAAAATACGTGCCCAGCGCAATTTAGGGGAAAGAAGAGAGCAGGGTAAGCACGAGCAGTCCTTGCCTATTACGTAGAACCCCTTGCACAACCGCCACAGCCATAACCACAAAAACATCACCACAAACACCGCAACCACCACCTCAACAATCACCACAACAACAAGACCAAGCAAACAAGGTACGAACGAAAAGTCATTGCCTGCTTCATAGGCGCCCTTGCGGGAGAGATCCGGGAATTTGAGCACCTCCATTGGAAACGCCTGTCCGTGAATGCACAAAATATTAACATGAAATACTATATATATGTATGTATATATATATAATATATTATATATATTATAATAAATAACATACATGTATTTATTTGTATATTACATACATGTATTTATATGTATATTACATACATGTATTTATATGAACAAACATATTAAATAATTATACATATATTTCTTTAATGGTTCTTGGTTTATTTATTCGTTCTATGCGTATGATATGTTTATATGCATAGTAAACAGGTGTTCCGTGTCAAGGGCCGTTCTTATTTATTGGTTACAATCGATGCATACATACATACATAGAAACTCTAGGCAGCTAGACCTGCGCGTCCACGATATGCCAATACAGCACATTCATCTAGCAGCGCAATACATGCAGAAACTTAAACGAAAAGTTAAGAATTGCATAGTTGAGAAAATTTAGCTGGTTTTGCGAACCGAAATGTGAAATGTACATGCAAAGTATTCAGCTAGACGCAACAACACACGATATGCCAGTGCAGCACACTTATGCAGCAACCGATACAGACCTTTAGATATCATACAGCTAACGGCCATAATGGTCGCAAACTGAGCGTTTAATTAAATTTTTACATTTCTGTTTACGTTATCTGACTGCAATAAGACCTTATTGAAGGCCATGGCGTCGATTTGCTTGGTCAAGGTGCTGATACTCAGGTAGTGCCTGCACTTGCATGGGAATACCATGGAAGCGATAGATGAGGAGGAAGATAGAGGAAGATCTATAGATCGATGGATGGATGGATAGATAGATGGATAGATAGATGGATAGATAGATAGATAGATAGATAGATAGATAGATAGATAAATGGATTATTATTATTTTGGACACCGTGATAGCCCAGTGGTCAAGTTCTACCATCTGGGCCCTGTCGCCAGTTCGATTCCCGTCGGTGCCACCAGTATTTGCATTGAACATACCGGTCCGTCTGGAAGTGTTGGAACTGCCCGTGCGGGAGTGTCATTAGAGCCTATCGTCAATTCTTCGAACTCCCTCACGGGTGAGACGATGGAGGCGCATGTGCAGATTTGCATCAGCCATTGACAGAGAAGCACTATTATTATTATTATTATTATTATTATTATTATTATTATTATTATTATTATTATTATTATTATTATTATTATTATTATTATTATTATTGTTATTATTATTATTGGCCCTGTCGCCAGTTCGATTCCCGTCGGTGCCACCAGTATTTTCATTGAACATACCGATCCATCTGGACCAGTATTTTCATTTAACATACCGGTCCGTCTGGAAGTGTTGGAACTGCCCTTGCGGGGGTGTCATTAGAGCTTATCGTCAATTCTTCGTACTCCCCTCACGGGTGAGACGATGGAGGCGCATGTGCAGAAATGCATCAGCCATTGACAGAGAAGCACTATTATTATTATTATTATTATTATTATTATTATTATTATTATTATTATTATTATTATGGACACCGTGATAGCCGAGTGGTCAAGTTCTACCATCTGGGCCCTGTCGCCAGTTCGATTCCCGTCGGTGCCACCAGTATTTTCATTGAACATACCTGTCTATTTCTGGACCAGTATTTTCATTGAACATACCGGTCCGTCTGGAAGTGTTGGAACTGCCCTTGCGGGGGTGTCATGAGAGCCTATCGTCAATTCTTCGTACTCCCCTCACGGGTGAGTCGATGGAGGCGCATGTGCAGAAATGCATCAGCCATTGACAGAGACGCACTATTATTATTAT
Source organism: Paulinella micropora (assembly GCA_019918135.1). Classification (NCBI taxonomy): domain Eukaryota; phylum Cercozoa; class Imbricatea; order Euglyphida; family Paulinellidae; genus Paulinella; species Paulinella micropora. The sequence goes on along the minus strand of WBZZ01006789.1, from coordinate 7,170 downwards.
TATTATGATTATTATTCTGGAGGGGTGCACAAGATGGCACTCCATGGGAAGAGGAGGTGGTTGGGCCTCTCCCCACGAAGGTGACCGCTTGGGGAGGGCGGTCACCGGGATATGCGCAACTCTCAACTGGGCATTTACTCGGTAGGGGTTCGGCCAGGCAGGTTGTGGGGTTGTCTGTTGGATTGTTGGTTGGCTCGTTTTTCTTGGCTGTTGGTTTGGGTCTGGTTTCCTGGTTAGCCCATTTTCGCCGAATTTCCTGCCGAGTAAATGCCTGTGGGCTTCCAGTTCCGGTTTGGTGATCTTGTTGAGGTGAGCATTCGGAGGAAACAGTACCGAGATGGGTTGAAGATAGGATTCACATTGAGCCGAGATGGGGCTGAGTTGACCTGTTCCAACTCGGCTCCATTTCGGCTTCATGTTAATCCTATCTTCATCCTATCTGGGTTTTGTCTCCTCCCTATCTTCGCTTCTTCGGGGTTGCCTAACTGGAACACATGATGAGCGCACGTTGGAGAGGGGCTTCAGTCGGTCCCAATGCCTTGCCAGTGCCTTGCTGCGTTGCCGTGCCTTGCCCCATGCATTCACACCCTCCACCGTTGCATTTCTAACTGAGCAGCTTCGGCTGGGATTACTATACTTGTCTGTAAGACCCTATAGGTACCGCTAGGTTCGCGCCTTCTTTACCCACGTGGGGGAAGGAGTTTCAGCGGCACGCCGTCCGATCTGGCTCCACTCGGGGACACCCGTACCTCATGATGTGTATTGTTAGGAGCAGCTGAAAGTCCATAAGGCATGAGAGTAGAGGCGTTGGCGATGCAATGGAGAGTGTGTGTAGTGCGTGAGGCAGGTTCTGGCGACGCTGGGGGTGCTGGCGGGCGCCGAAGGGCACGAAGCGACGCGGCAGCGTCCAGTGACACCGGCGGAAATGCGTGTAGTGTGTGTTGCAGATACCGCCGATGCTATTTGCATGGCGGGCGCTTTCCTCTGCGTAAAGAGGCGCGGCGGTGATGGCCAGCGACATTGGCCGTCTACTACTCTCAATGGATTACAAATACGCGAAGCACGGAGCTACCACTGTGGCCCTTATGGGACAAGGTAGAATCGCCGAAGACCTGCACAATCCCCGTGGGAATGCCTCTTCGACGGGCTCTGGCCCGATGTCCCAGGATGGGAGGATGAGGGCTCGCGTATATGACGGAATTCCTGAACCACGTGGAGAGGCTATCTTAGCTGCGCCTCATCCTTCCTCCCCAAACCTGGCACACGGGTCGGCGCTTCAACATAAGGCGAGCGGCGCTATGTGGCAGATGGCACCGCCGCCTCGACGGTACCGGCGGGTAGATCGGTACGACAAGGACGGGCGTAATCTGATTGTCTGGGGGCTCTCAGAACGCGCCAATCTACAGGAGATCGCCTCCAAAATGAGCGGTCTTGGTCTGGTGGTCCCGGTAATGGAGTGGCAAGGCCAGCGAATGTCTCGTCACCTGGAGCTGGTCTACGAGGACGATGACAGCAGGCAGACGGCGTTGCAGCAACTCAAACATCTCAAATTCTTCGGCAGAGGGGTCAATGTGGCCCTTGGGCGCAGGTTCAGGGACAGGGAACGTGTCCGAAGGCTTATTCGCATCCATCTGCGTGGGGAAGCGGCGGTCCGGAAGGAGGAAGCTGCGACGGGATATCGCGTCTTGCCTCTGCATGAAGAATGTGTCGATGATGTGCAGGTGGTGTCTTCGGAATTGGCTGCCGATGCACCTAAGTGTGTGTCTGAGTGTGCTGATGTGCATGTGGTGCCCCTGCATTCGGCGGCCAGTGCAGTGGGGGACCAACCTGCGCAAGCACCTGCAGAGGGGGCAGCACGAGGGCGGAAGCCAAGCGCGGCCGTCGGGTCCGGAAACGAGCCAAGAAGCATCGCTCCAAGCAGTTCGATACCGGCTTCAAGCTACTCGTCGCGAGTCACAACTGGCAGGGTAAAACGGGATACGACAACGTAGGCACGGCGGAATGGGCATCATTCTACAAGCACGAGGGCTGGCTAGTCATCGGGGCTCAGGAGCACCGCATGGGCAAGAAGCAACTTTCCAAATGCAGCCTGGATGGATTCCGGATTTTTGGAAAACCTGCGGAGGTCAGCGAGAAAAATCGCTGCAAGGGTGGGGTTCTATTCGCGGTGGCTAACTTCCTTGGTCCGTATTGCAACCTGGTGTCAGCCCCCGTCGACCACCGGCAGCAAGTGTGGCTGCGTATCGCCTCGGGTGTTACCGGCGCTCAGGATATCTATGTGGGCAACGGCTACTTTCCCCAGGAAACGCAGGAAGAAGAGTCGTCAGAGGCGTATGCGGCCTGGCAGGCAGCTATAGCTTTTTTTGGAGCCAAAGGTCTTGTGGTCACGGTGGCGGATGCCAACGCGAAGCTCGGGCCGGCATGCAGCCGAAAAGAGGAGGGCATCGTCGGTCAGCACGGGGAGGTCGATCATAAGGGAGCACCGGTACGTTCGGAGAACGGCAAGAGACTCGCGGCTGTCCTCGTCGCTTCGGGACTGCGAAATCTGAGCGGCTTCTCGTGCCCAGTGGAAGGGTCCTACTGGTGGTCCCGGCGTGAGCAGCGCGGCATGGGCACAGGCAAGCACCTCCTCGATTACATCTGCGCGTCGCCTGGCTTGGCATCTGGAGCAAAGTTCGGAGTATGCGAAGATGATCTTGATACAGACCACAAGGCAGTATGGGCCGAACTGACGTGGAGCGGCCAGCGCCGGCCAAAGCGGGCTGCGAAACCTTACAGGTCCTTTCGTGTTGATAAGCTTATTGGTGCTGGTGTCTCGGGTAATGATCACGCTGCGAAGCAAGCGCTGGATTATCTACGCGACAAGTTCGATGACGTATTCCAGCATTGCCTACAGAAGCTTGGAGTGCATCAGCTGCCTGAGCTTGACCTATCGGGTGGTGCCGACAGCCAACGGGTGGTAGATGACGTCACCGAGCGAGTGGCGCAGTCCTTCCGAATGGCGGCGCACCGGGTCCTTGGCTCCAGATGTATACGACCCCGTTTCACCAACAATTGGTTCGACGGGGAGCTAAAGGAGCTCATTCAGCAGCGCCGGGAGGCCTACGCAGCATACAGGAGGGATGAATCGAATGCGGAAGCCCGTCTGAATTGGCTACGGCTCCGCAAGCAAATTCGGAAGGCAACTCGGGCCAAGAAGTCCGCCTCCTTCAAGCAAGTGCAGGAAGAAGCGGTCAAATGTCAACGCGAGCAATCCTCAAAGCGCTTTTGGCTACTCGCGAAGCGGCTTGGCGGGGCACGCAGAACGAAGGTCTCCGCGCCGGTGCAAAGGGAGGATGGCTCACTGGCGTGTACGCTGCCGGAAAAGGTCGCTCGGTGGGAGGAATTTCGGAAAAATTCGGTGAAGCCACGGGAAAATCCGGCAAGTGCGGCTGTTGTGGTGGAGTGCTGTGCAGAAGCAGGCTCGCTGGAGTGGGAGGAAGCCGAAGCTAAGCGGCAGTTCCACTGGAACGATCGCTTCAGAGATGAGGTGGCCCGGGCTATGAAGGAGCACAAAGTAGGTGAAGACACTTGCGAAGAGCTGGACAAGCCGTTCACGCAAGAGGAGGTCCTTGCAAGGCAACGTGCCCTGAATAACCACAAAGCTTGTGGCGAGGACAAAGTGAAGAACGAGATGCTCAAGTATGGCGGCGCCTACATCAATGGCTACTTAACGCAGTACTTCAACTGGATTCGAGAAGCCGAGAGGACTCCAAAAGCTTGGGGCAAGGGAATCATCGTCAATATCCCCAAGGGTGGGGATCCTACGGATCCTGACAACTGGAGGGATATCTCGATTATTAGTTGCCTTGGTAAGCTGTATCTGTCCTTATTAGCTACTCGTCTAACGCTCTTCGTGGATGGCCCGGATAAGCTACGTCCAGAGCAGGGAGGCTTCCGCCCGGGGCGTCGCACTACGGATCAGGTCTTTACCCTTTGGCAGAGGTTGAAGGGGCGTCAGCAGCAGAAGCGGGAGTCGTATGTTCTGTTCGTCGATCTACGCAAGGCTTTCCCGTCTGTTTGGAGAGATGGTCTATTTGAGAGGCTCTGGAAGCTGGGTGTAAGGGGCAAGTTCTGGCGCACGCTACGCAGGTGCTACGAGCAGACTTCGTCGCAAGTGCTAGTTGATGGAGCACTCACCCCCGAAGTACTGGAGGGTGTAGGCGTCCAACAGGGGTCCCCTCTCTCTCCCACACTCTTCAACGTCTTTATGGATGAGCTGTGTGATCGGCTGGCGAGTGCCCTCAAGATCACGGATGTGAAGCGGCTGAACGACATCAAGGCACTTCTATACGCGGACGACGTGGCCCTCATCGCTCACAGTCGCACCGAGCTCCAGAAGATGGTCAATGTTGTGGCCAAGTTCGCGGAAGATTACCGGCTGGAAGTCGAACTTGAAGGCCGGCAAGACGGAAATCATGCCCATTTACACGTCGAGCAAGGCGAAACGACCAAGTATCAGGGAGCGAGGTGAGCCCGTGGTGTGGTTTCGCGGCCAGAAGCTTTGTGTCACCAGTCAGTACAAGTACCTGGGAGTGGTTATCACCGACGACCTGAAGTGGAAGAAGCAGGCCCTGCGGGCTACGCGTGTCACTGAAGTCGCCACCGCAGGTTGGTACTCTTTGTGGTGTGCAGGTGAGATACAAGCTAGGTATCGTCTCATGTGCTGGAATCAACTTGTGGGGGCCAAGCTGAAGTACGCCTTCGATGTCTGGCGTGCCCCCGTATCGCAGCTCACCAAGCTGGAGGCAGCAATGCTGCGCCCCATGAGGATGATTCTCGGCATCAGCCCTAAGACAAGCAAGTGGATTACACTCTTTCTGGCGCGCTCTTTGAGTGCGGAGCGTTTGCGGCGGGCGGCGCAACTGAAGTTCTATGGACGGCTGCGTGTTCTACCGGAGAAGCGATTTCCTGTCATCGCATCTCAAGTCAAATCCGACTGGACTGCGGAGGCCGAAGGCGCTATCAGGGACTCAATGGATCTATAACAAGGGCTTCAGGAGCTCCTAAATAGCTCAGAGAAGGACCTCGAGGGTTGGTGTTCGACTGTGGACAAGTGGGCCCTTCAGCAGGACGTCAAGATGGTGCAGCAACTGATGTGGGACAAGCGAGAGGCAGGCAGCGATCTTACTGATGGCCTGCGAGTCATCCTAAGACAAGTCTTTGGAACTAAGGAGTTCCCAAGATGGGTAGCCCTTGATGATGCGCATTATAATCTGCTTCGGAAAAGGTTGCTCAGCTGCAACAACCGCCTTCGGTTGTACCGCAGCAAGTTGGTCAGTGGCATGTCCCCTCGCTGCTTCTGTTGTCATGATGATGTCAATGAGTCCCTTGCGCACTTCTTTGGGATTGCCCCATGCATGAGGCGAGACGTAAGCAGCTGTTGCTGAGTATGCAAAGGCTCGGTGGCATGGCTGTGGGGGGTGCTGAGGGGGATGGAGGGAGGAGGGTGGTGAGGTCGTAGGCGGTGAGGTTGTGGTGGAGGATGTGTTGCTTGGGCGGGAGCGGGAGGGCTCTGTGCGGCAGGGTTGGGATGATATGTCGCCTGTGGACAATCACGATTGTTTTGTAAGCTTTTTCAGGGGAAGTCGCGCTTCCGCAGTAACTTTAGGCTTGCTGCGTTGTTAGGGGTTACAGCGTTGCGTCCCCCTCCAAAGTTGGATGTGTTGTTTGGATCATATGTGTCTGAGTGTTGGTCTGCTAGGGAGGGTAAAAGGGAGGAGCTTGGGGTGGAGGATGGGGCGAGGAGGTGATTGACCTCACTGAGGTTCCATCAGCTTCTGTCCCACCCTCTCCCCCAAGTGACGTTGATGTTGCGCGGCGCGGCCGTCCGCGCAGTGTGGACGTCCTGGCTAGAGAGAGGGGTTCGGGAGCGCAGCGTAGTGTCTCCGAGTTCTTCTCTTCAGCTAACACCCTCGCATCTAGCTCTTCATGCACTTCACAGCCCCCATCTGCCCCTGCTGTTGCTGTTGCTGCTATGTCTGTTTGGTGTTCTGACAATGCGTTGGGATCGGCTGACCCCGGTGACCCAATGGAGGCACATGTCCAGGATCTGGATCTGATGCTATAGTCTGAGGAAGCCTATTATTATTATTATTATTATTATTATTATTATTATTATTATTATTATTATTATTATTATTATTATTATTATTATTATTATTATTATTATTATTATACTGGAAGGGTGCACAAGATGACACTCCATGGGAAGAGGAGGTGGTTGGGCCTCTCCCCACGAAGGTGACCGCTTGGGGAGGGCGGTCACCGGGATATGCACAACTCTCAACTGGGCATTTACTCGGTAGGGGTTCGGCCAGGCAGGTTGTGGGGTTGTCTGTTGGATTGTTGGTTGGTCGTTTTTCTTGGCTGTTGGTTTGGGTCTGGTTTCCTGGTTAGCCCATTTTCGCCGAATTTCCTGCCGAGTAAATGCCTGTGGGCTTCCAGTTCCGGTTTGGTGATCTTGTTGAGGTGAGCATTCGGAGGAAACAGTACCGAGATGGGTTGAAGATAGGATTCACATTGAGCCGAGATGGGGCCGAGTTGACCTGTTCCAACTCGGCTCCATTTCGGCTTCATGTTAACCCTATCTTCATCCTATCTGGGTTTTGTCTCCTCCCTATCTTCGCTTCTTCGGGGTTGCCTAACTGGAATACATGATGACGCTCGTTGGAGAGGGGCTTCAGTCGGTCCCAATGCCTTGCCAGTGCCTTGCTGCGTTGCCGTGCCTTGCCCCATGCATTCACACCCTCCACCGTTGCATTTCTAACTGAGCAGCTTCGGCTGGGATTACTATACTTGTCTGTAAGACCCTATAGGTACCGCTAGGTTGGCGCCTTCTATACCCACGTGGGGGAAGTAGTTTCAGCGGCACGCCGTCCGATCTGGCTCCACTCGGGGACACCCGTACCTCATGATGTGTATTGTTAGGAGCAGCTGAAAGTCCATAAGGCATGAGAGTAGAGGCGTTGGCGATGCGATGGAGAGTGTGTGTAGTGCGTGAGGCAGACGCTGGGGGTGCTGGCGGGCGCCGAAGGGCACGAAGCGACGCGGCAGCGTCCAGTGACACCGGCGGAAATGCGTGTAGTGTGTGTTGCAGATACCGCCGATGCTATTTGCATGGGCGGCGCT
>WBZZ01006788.1:22500-25000 GCA_019918135.1 Paulinella micropora | reverse complement strand
GGAATGAACCAAGGCCACTTGAGGTGTCACTGACCCTCTCTTGGGCTTGATTTTTTGAAATGGGTGCCATCTGTCGACAGACAGAGAATTAGGGGATGGTGTGGGTGTGCTGGGCCCGTGGTGGGGTGCCTTATGTGTGCCTAGCCATACGCCTATAAGTCATATGCCGAAATAGCGACGGGAAGCACAATCCTGTTCCTTCAGGGTGCCCTTTCTCGCTTGTTGAGCCCAGAATAAAACCCACAGTGCTCTGTCGGTTTATACTAGACTGTCGAACAGTCTCGAAACTCCATCTGCTTACTGGGCCCTCTGTAATGGAGGTGGGAGCTCGTTCTGCAAGGGGCGCTTTATGGAACGAGCCCTGGCCCCGCCTGGTACCAGGAAGCTTTGGTATTGCCTGTATCAGTCCCTTCCGTGCAAACATCACGGCTTAGCTGTGCATCGGGTTAATACTTTACCCACAGACTTCCTGGTTGACGAAATCAGAAGCTTTTTTCTGACATTAGTCGATATTTCATCTATCTATCTATCTATCTATCTATCTATCTATCTATCTATCTATCTATCACCTACCTACCTACCTACCTACCTACGTACCTACCTACGTACCTACCTACGTACCTACCTACCAACCAACCTATCTGTAGCTATCTATGTCAGCACTACGTATCTAGATATGTCAGCACGTGCGTATCTAGATGCACCTATGTATGTCTATGCACAACAGGAACAAGTTGCCCCCTACCTCGCCCTGTGCCAAAATTTGGCCCCCAAATCTGAAGACAACCCCGACAAAGCTCCCACCACAGACGATCAGGACTCTCCCTTTTGAAGATGCTACTACTACTACTACTACTACTACTACTACTACTACTACTACTACTACTACTACTACTACTACTTCTTCTTCTTCTTTCTCTCTCTCTCTCTCTCTCTCTCTCTCTCTCCCCTCTCTCCCTCCCTCTCTCTCTCTCTCTCTCTCTCTCTCTCTCTCTGCCTCTCCCTTTGGTCTTAATCCCACACTCGCTCGCTTGTTTTCCTGCTGCTGCTACGAAGGAGCTTGGTGCATGCTTATTATTGTTGTATATAATTCTCCATTCCCCCTAGTGGTCCGTTTTTTTCCTCCCTTTTAACATTTTCGCCCTGTTTTTACTGAATCATTGTTCGCCAGGTTCTTACAACGCCGCCTCCTTTTCATCTGAAATGCAAGCCTTCAGTTTTTCATTTATTAAAGTGCTCGTGAGGCAGTTGACGTAAAAAAATCTGAATCAGTGTTATATAATATATATTAGTAAAATAATATATTAATATTATTTACCTCTTCCATTTTTATCTCCTCTGCTTCCCACTCAGCTCTACGAGTGGCAAGTACTAATATTCTATTAAAACAGTGCTTGCGTTAAAAAAAAAAAGTATTAGTACTACGTGACTAGTAATATGCATCAGCTCAGTCGTCATGTCTGATCAAAATAGCCGATGCCGAGCCAGTCGGACCCACGGGCCTCTAATATTATTACTTACATTGATAATCAGACCATGATATAATCGGCGACATTCAAGTTATATAACACACTTTGGATCACATTTACATTAAAAAAATTTCTATCTTATTGCTATTAATATTAATAACGACATTCAAGTAAAAATAATAATAATAATAATAAAAAAAAAAACATTGTTACTATTTTAATTTTGGTTGGAATTTTAATTTTGGTTGGAATTTCGCCGATTTTGGTTGGAAATTTGAATTTTTCAAATTAACTGCTATATTCGTTCGCAAAACCTACGAGTCATAGTATCGTAAATTTCGCGAAATGGTCAAGTTAGAAGTTAATAAATTGGAAATTTGAATTTCAAACCAAAATCCGAAATTCAAGGCCCCCGCCAACCAACATTAAAATTCCGTCGAAAATTAAATTTTTTTTTTGAAGTTCAAGTTTTTTTTTTTTTAATTTTATTATTATTAATCATAATATTATTAATCCGATAGTATTTCAAGTTTTTTTTTTCAAATTTTTATTTGGATGTCGTTAGCAATATAAAACTTGAATGATCAGAGTGACTTTTCAGTTGAAAAAGTCCGAGCCGAGCCACAGTTTGAACTGCTGAGCAAGTATGATTACTAGTATCAGAGCCTCTGAGTTTTTTGATCCATATATTAATAACTTCAAGTTTTTTAGTACTTATCTAACTTTTTTCATACTGATTTATGACCGCGACCGTCGTGAGTAAGTTGTTATTTTAATTTATACTTGAATATTAATCACTTTCGGAAATAGTTATTTATTCCGCCGGCACACTCGGTTGAGTTAGTCATTAATATTTACCGGACCGTCAGCGGGCCGGCCACGTGTGACTGTCACCGGCGCCGGCGTGCTCGCCGCCCCTTTCAACTGCATAAGCCTACGGTCAGTTAAACTTCAATTCTGAATCAGTCACTCCGTGACTAGTGCTGGTTAGGAGATTCGGAAAAGGCTAGCCTGTGCTAGGGCCACGGTCC
>WBZZ01006788.1:12500-15000 GCA_019918135.1 Paulinella micropora | reverse complement strand
TCATGACAGCAGTCCGATATCAGCTACAGAGGGTGCTAATTAAAGAACATATGAAGTCAGATATCCAGTGGATGTGTCAGGCAGCAATTCTGTCCAGTAGAAAGGATTATCGAAGTTACTGCATGTATCCATTGCTTTATCTTTACACCCATGCATAATGTGTTTCAGACTTGCGTTACTTGGATCTATCACTTGAATTCAGCAGGTTTTGAAAAAGGGTCCCTCTTGCTGGTTTCTCTGTAATGTTAATCTAGTTAATACGGGCGACCTTCTGCTTGTTGCGAGTCTGCCTCTAAAAATTGTAAACAACCTAGCAAACCAGAAAACACACGGAAATTATGAACATGATATGTAAAACCTTAGGCAGTATCTGGTAAAAATACGAGGGTAACCTCGCCAATAAGACAGTAGATTTAGAGTGAGAATATAGTTTCAGATACGGAGACCAGTGTCCGTGATGTGGTAGAAATCTGGGGGCGTAAAGGGGCATTGCCGATTTTTGAGGCCCGGTTGCCTTTTGGCATTTTTTTCTCTCACTGAATCATTTTTTTCAGTTTTCTACAGTTTCTCTATCCTGTCTATGATTTTCGAAAAATCTAGGTCGAAAATATACTACAAAACTACAAAAACTAAATGATATTATAGAATTATTTTATTAAAACAGTGTTTTCGTAAAAGAATATTAACTACTGGGATTAACTAGATTAACTTACTTACGTTACTAGAAATACAGTAATATTACTAATAAACCCAGAAATCTAGTAAATTAGCTAGACTACTTTACTTATTAAATTTCAGAAACTACTTGCAATAAACTAGTAGAACTACATCATACGTTAATAATATAATTTACAATTTTTGCAAAATACCATCCATAACTTATATATTTACTTATGCTCTGATGAAGCAGTAACTTGCGAATCAAAATTGAAATCTGGTAGGCATCACGAAGCGACAAGATAATCTGACTCCAAAATGAACATATTGAAGTATTCTCAGCCTATATATATCGAAATTTAGTCTTGTTATTTGAAAGCAGTTCTCCTCAGCTGTCAAACAGTGCCTTCAGCATGATCGCAACATACAAACGGCAGAGAAAAATAAGAAACAAGCTGATGAAATTTGCCACTTGAAACGTCCCCAACAAGAACTGATGCACCATTCTACAGAGGCTGCATTGTCTTTTGTCTGATCCCAGAAGCTCAGAACAAGGGGATAAAGTCGATCAGACGTCGCTTTTAGCAGGATGTGTGCTTTACCACGGCCGTTTCCGCAACGGAATGACACGAAAAGTCAGGCAGGAGACCATTGAAGTTGGAAGACTCTTAAATAACAAACTGAGTATCGAGAAGAAGCTACAGCTTCCTCTGCAGATAGATGTGTTGATGGAGCTGGTGGACGGTGTGCTTGGCTTTTTGAGTGTCAAGGGACAGAAAGGCGAACACAAAACACGCATGGACAAAAGGAAGGATGGTTTGGAGAAAGCTGTTCGCAAAATATGCCCATCGAAAATGATCCAAGCGATATGAAAGAGGGACATTTTTGGTTCAGGTTTGCTTTTGCACTCATTCGCTTCTCTTCTTCAAGAAGAAGTGGAGGAAGGAGAGGAGGAGGAGGAGGAGGAAGAAGAAGAAGAAGAAAGGAGGAAGGAGGAGGATTATGAAGACAAAAAAGTATGGAGGTTTCGTCGTGGTCGACTTAAGACAAACGAAACAACCACAGCAACAACAAAGACTCACTGCTTGAACTATCGTGCAGCGAGCCCTGCTTGTGCGTTGTTGCGAAGAGAGCGCTTGGAGCATGTTGCAGCTGCTTGATGGCGTTTAGAGGTAGCTAGCCAGCCACTTAATGCCATCTACATAGCCCGTACGCTTCCACACACTGCACATGAACACTTCAATCGGCTGCACGGCCGAGTCTGCTTTGGTGGTCTTTCCCGTGGTTGTTATACCTAGCACCTCTTTTAACTGCGCGTCCGACACGGCGCCGGGCTTGTCGATCTTGTTGCCCAGGATGAGGAAGGGCGTCTTGTTCTTCTGCAGATCGTCGTCCGTGCTGCACACACAACAGCGAGAAATGAACCACGGAAAAAGAAGACAAACCGGTGGAATGAGAGGTAAATGTGTGTGTGTGTGCGTGTGTGTGTGTGTTTTACACTTTATTATTATTACTATTATTATTATTATTATTATTATTATGGACACCGTGATAGCCCAGTGGTCAAGTTCTACCATCTGGGCCCTGTCGCCAGTTCGATTCCCGTCGGTGCCACCAGTATTTTCATTGAACATACCGGTCCGTCTGGAAGTGTTGGAACTGCCCGTGCGGGGGTGTCATTAGAGCCTATCGTCAATTCTTCGTACTCCCCTCACGGGTGAGACGATGGAGGCGCATGTGCAGATTTGCATCAGCCATTGACAGAGAAGCACTATTATTATTATTATTATTATTATTATCATTATTATTATTATTATTATTGTGGACACCGTGATAGCCCAGT